>CAJNIZ010026014.1:50586-63567 GCA_905231905.1 Symbiodinium pilosum | reverse complement strand
TAAACCCTAGACCCTATCCCCTAAAATCATCAGCCCGAAACCAAAGCCCAAAGCTCCGCTCTAAACCAATCTGCAGGCGTCTTCTGGGTAGACCGCCCCGTTGGAGTCATCCCACCAGACCCTCGCAGCAGTGGGCCAGGGTTCAGGTTATGGGTTCGCGGGTTTAGGGTTCATGGTTTGGGGGCTCAGGGTTTGTTCGGTGTTGAGTTGACGGTTTCTAGGGTTGTGATGGGTGTAGGGTATGGGCTCTGAGACTTCGGGTTGAGGCTTTGGTGTCCACAAGACCGAGGGATGGGATATGCATTTAGGGTCAAGGGTGCGGAGTCAGACTACGGACATCTGCCCATCCCCTCTAATAGTGCATATTCTTTCCAAAAAATTGGAGTTATAAACAGTTAGATAATTATTCAGACGAATAAGAACTATATATCATGGGGTATTATACTGGGGGGGCTACTACTAAGCGAGGGTGGGGAGGGTTCCTTTACATGGGCTGATCCAGTCATAGACGTCGTGCCGGAATTCGCTGGACATGCGGGTCCTTTGTATGGGCAATGTCTCGAAAAATGCTGTTCTGTACGCCATCGGGAGCTATGATACCCTAGCCTTAGTGCCCCTATGCCCCTGACATGGGCAATGAAACCACAGTAGGGTTTAGGATTTAGGGTTCCGGCTTTAGGGCATCGCCATGAGGAGCAGCAGCTCCTCTGGAATCCATGACACACCTATTGCTGCTGGCCCACAGTTCGCTAGAAGATCTTCAATCAGCACTACGGAAAATAACCTGAAGCCTTAAACTCCCAGCACCAAGCTCAGCACCACAGACCCAACACCGGTAATCCCTGAGCCGTTGGCTCTACTCATGAGCATCCCTTTACATAATTGCCCCCAAATCATTTATGTTATTCAGGATCAGTGTGTCTGCTGGACTATCCCCTTTGGAATTTGATGCGCTAGACTGTTCGAATAAGTGGCTTGATAAGAATTCGATAGATTCTTGGTGGCATCAGATTCCAGATTCCAAAGGAAGAGAGCCCGCCCTTCAATTTTAAAGGGATGGTCTTTGAAACCAACAACTGGCCTCATCATACACGTTGCGCAGATTTCTTTGGCAGATCAAACTTTACTTAATTGGCATCCCCAAATCGAATAGGGAGTCCAGAAATATTTTCTGGAAGCTTAACTTTATTGCACCCGGCAGCACTAATCGGTGTAAAGGTGTTGCTTGTAGTATTGTAAGATTCGTAACTGGGAACTCCTAACCACAAGCCCCAGACGATGACCTCTACAGTTACAGGCGGGGTGCAGCTCATACGTGAGCATTGCTTCACCCAGCCATGCTATAGCTAATGCAGAGTCGGTACGGTAGTAGTAGTTCCTGTTAAGAAGAAGAGTAGCGTCTAGCTTAGGCAAGCCACCCAAAACTACTCCAGACTGAGAGGGGGATTTTGGTAACTCCACCCAAACAGTGGATCTTCTCATAAAGACATAACTCTTTATGAAAATGACCTACATTGGGCTTTTTGGAGTCTTAGGGCTAGGGACTATATAAGGTATATGTTGGGGTTATGAAAAATGTTTTATAAGTGATTTTTAGGGGTTATCTTAGCCATAGTCTACACTCCTAGTATCCCTCTGAATAATCCCTATAGTAGTCCAGTGTAGTCCCCTATATAATCCCCCTTTAAGGAGTTTAGATTATGCCTCACGTGATAGTTGTAGGCTTAAGTTATAGGATCCTAGTTTTGGGGGTTGGAGTTGCCACTTACCAAATCCTTTACGCCCACAAGGCCTACATACATCCCGTTCCCAATTGATTTTCCATTTGATCCCCCATTCCTCAAGGATTCCTTCATGGTTGTGAGTGTCTTCTTCGGGCCTCTCTCGCTGGGACCCCGGCTTGGGGTTTAGGGTTTAGGGTACAGACTTCGGGGTTGAGGATTCAGGGTTTAGGGTAAAGATTTTAGGTCTCAGGGTACAGAGTTTAGGGTTGAGGGTTCTGGGTTTAGGTTGTAGCTTTAGGCTTTGGGGTTTAGGTTGTAGGTTGTAGGCTTTAGGGTATGGGGTTCGGAGTTGAGGGAGGGGCAGGTGCTGGGCCAGGTTGGATTAATTGATTTAATTGGGGCAATTCTTGAGACTTCAGAGTTCTGAAAGGGGTCGAAGCTTAGGAAATCTAGACATCTATCAAAAAGAGTTTGCGGGGTGTATAGGTTAAGGTGTAGGATTTGCGTTCAGGGTGTGTACGGTCTAAGGCAATTACCGGAAGGGAGTCACCATGTAGGGACCTTACATAAGCCTCATATGCCTATTATATAACTCCCCATGGTCCCTATATGCCTCTTATACACCCTTTAGATAAAGTCTCTCCATCGGAAACTCCCCTCCTGTAGTTGGTCCTGAGATGGGAAGCTTTAGGGATTCTGGAGGTACGACCTTTGGGGTACAACCCTGGAGCCCTTGAAAATATGCCATCCACCCCCCGCCCGACTATTCAGCCTTGCCACAGCATCAAGTGAGCAGTATTCTTTGTGGAGATACTATAGTTGTCAGCAAAGAGTGAGATCACGTCCTCCTTTGAGGTATGGTATTGCATGAGAAGATGAATGTCTAGGTTCAACCAGAAAACACCAATCACTGTGCCCTAAACCCTATCCTCCCCCTTAAGTACAGACTTTTTGGGAACTTCAGGGTCGGATCAGTCCTTTCAGGAACGGAGCTGCTTCCGAGGAATTTCCACGGCTCATCTTAAATCTTAGACCCTAAGCCCTGAACCCTTGCAAGGCTCCCACCAGAGGGGTAGGTAAGAGCCCCAAATTATCTAGCATTCCCACAACGAGCCCTCTTGGACTACGACAGATGGGTGGTTCTGCAAAAGGGGGTTAAGTTTTGTACAGGGTTACTTCGAGGTTCTGATTGTGGTGCACAGGGGCTGCGATCTCATTCGTTCGTAGATGAAACAAGCCTTAGATCATAAGCCCTAACCCCTGGGCTTTGAACGCAACCCTAAACCTACGTGCTTAACCCTAACGCCCACACCCTAAACCTTAAACCCACAGCCCAAGGTTTGCGGTTAGAGGTTAAATGGGCTCTTGGGCCTCGTGGTCGATAAATTAGATGCCGCTCCACTGTTCAACGGTCACAGGGTTGCGGCTTAGGGCTTTGGACCGCACCCTTGTTATTATTATTGCGGGGTTAACGTTTAGGGGAATGTTCTCTGGGGCTCAAGGTTTTGGACTGCACCCCTGTTATACTGTTAAGGGTTTAGGGTTTAGGGGAATGTTCTCGTTACGAGTACAATACTGGGGCACTGTTGCAGCTTTGGGGCAGCGTGCAGCTGGTGGCCCGTCTAAACCCTTTGCCCCAAACCCTAAACCGGTTCCTTCAGTTTGATGCACGCCTAGGCGGTTCCACAAGATAAGGCTCCTACGAGGATTTTGGCTTTGAGTTAAAGGTTTTAGGGCCGAAGCCTTATACCCAAAACTCCAAATTTACGGCACAGACATGCATGGCTTATGTCGAGGCCAATCAACTACCACAAGAAGGCCTTCGTGAGCTTTTTCCTTCATTCGCCCCGAATCCAGCTACCTGAGAAGGGGTCAATTAAGGGGGGGGGATGTATCACAAACCGGTTTCAAAAGGAGCTATCAAGACAGCTAATCACTTGTCCGGAAGATTTTGCAAGGTTCCGAAGTTATGACTCACAGCTTTCTATATCCAGCACTAGGGGTTGGGACGGGCTCAATTTGCGGGCCCTTCTAGGTTGGTAGATATTAGGCGGGTACCCTGGAAAGAGGCCGATACAGACCTCATACAGCCCCATTCCCCTAGTACCAGCCTTACATGAGCCTTATATGAGCCATAATCTCAATTCCTTCATTGGGATTATATTGGGGATTGTTTATATAGGGGAGTATTATAGGGGTTATTGAGGGAGATATTGGGAGATTAGATTATAGCTCGTATGGGGATACCCCTCTTTTAGCTGTCCACCTGGACCTGTTTTGGATTTATTCTAGGGGTGCTAGAGCTTCCCAGGGTTTGGGACCTTACATAAAGTAGTGCATTGATAGGGAGTAATAGGAGCCATTAGAGGTTCTGGCTTCTTCGGCCTTACTAGTTTGGAGTGGTGCCTGGTGGGAACAACTGGGCATTTTGCATGAACGCAGGGTTTAGGGTTTAGGGTCCAGTGTTTAGGGCTTTAGGGTTTAGGGTTTAGGCATGTAGCGCAAACTGGGAGAACTCTCGTATACTCCGCGTGTGTGGTAATGTCATGATGTGCCTCCCTGAAAAGGGTGACCCCTTACCCTGACTGGGAGCTAACTCTCTTTCGCTCTCTTGCGCGGAAGTGGGCTCTACGGCTACATAGAATACCTACTTGGGGCCCATTCTAGGTAAGGTTCCGGAATTTGGTGAGAGGATAGAAGCCGATTCCACCATCGTCCAGGAGGATAGTACGCACAAAGAAGCTGTTTTTCTAGTGCCTCGTGATGAAGCGAGCGTCTAACCTCAAACGCATCATCCCTCCTTCAGCATGCAGCCCCGGAAATCTTGTGAAGCCATTCCTGTCATTCCTTGGCAAAGGGGTCCCTTCAGAGGGTTTATAGGGGAATAACAGTACATAGGGGTATATGAGGATATTTAGGGTTTAGGGATCAGGGAAGTATGCTGCGTGCAAGTCCGACAAGGCAGATCATCTCAGCGTGCCAACGCTAGAATGTTGACGGTTTAACCGTGCAACAGGCTCGCATGTCAATGCGCGTCTTTGGTAACTGTGCCGTTCGAGAACTACTAAACTGTTTCTGCGCTAGGAATCATGCCTCAAGTCCCCCTGTTTCGTCTCCTTTGAGGATTGGCTTCAGGGTTTGGGGTTTATAGGGTGTAGGGCCTGGGACATCTGAGAGAAATTGCATACAAAGGATAGCAAGATCCCGAAGGCACGAAGCATCTATCTCCTTCGAATCCAACATATCCAAGGATGTTACACAAAGGAAAATGACTTACTGGGTCAAACGGCAGCCTGTTTGTTTCTCAAAGCCATACCCCCCCAAACTAACACTGTTCATTTACCACCACAGCAGGAGTCTTATCCTAAGCCCTAACCCCTTAACCCTCTGAACCCGAAGCCTTACATCCTGAACCCTATTGTCCCCCTTAAGTAGATAGAATATGGGGTATATGGGGATCTTATTATAATATGCCCAAAGCCATATTCTATCTACTTAAGGGGGACTATAAGCCCGAAGCAGGTCTCCTGCATCATTAAGGGGGCTTTGGCGCCTGCCATCCTGGATTTACTTGGGCTGCCGCCTCGGGAGCTCTGAGCTTTTTAGGGTTTTAGGGTTTAGGTTTAGGGTTTAGGGCTTTAGGGTTTAGGGTTTGGGGTTTAGAGTTTAGAGTTTAGGGTTTAGGGTTTAGGGCTTAGGGTAACTGCTTAGGGCTTCGGGCTTTATGGCTTGAGAGGTTATGTAGGGTTTAGTGCTTTTGAGCTGTAAGGGTTATGTAGGATTTGGGCTGTATTGCTGTAGGGGTTATGTAGGATCGAGGCGGGTTAAGTAGGGTTTAGCAGTTTAAGGCCTAGGGCTTAGGGATTTTGATTGTCAGGGTCAAGGATCAGCTTTTCAGGGGTTACGGGTTAGGATTAAGCGTGTGAGGGTTTTAGGATAAAAAGATAGGATTTAGCATTTTGTGTCTTAGACTGCGGCATGACAGCTTCTACTCGGTTGCTGTTCAGTAATATGGTTTCCCCAATATGGAAATTTACATGCATTTTCTAAACAGCAACCCAGTTTAAAGGGCTTGGGGGTTGGGGAGGATTTCGTGCTCAGTGTTGACAACGATCCCCATGTACACCTAAGATCTTGAAGTGATCCTGGGAACCCCGGGCACCCGACAGACCCGTAACTTTGCCATCGACCGTAGCCTTCCCTCCGACTCTTTCAAAATTGAGGTTCTCAACCATATTCTTAAGTGATTCCTTGACGATCCGTCCTAAACCCTTAACCCTGACTTTGTGAGTACAGTTACCGGTGAGGTCGGCGCATACGGAGAAAAGCCGACCAGCCAGGCTCGTGGTTGATTTTGTTCTCCCATAGGCTAACATAGAACCCCAAATGTAGAGGGTTTAGAGCTGATGGTAGTGGGTTTAGGGTTTGGTTTGGATTGCTGTCAATAAATTCAAATTAAGTTACTATAATAATAGGGAAACCCGATATCTAAGCGATCCTTATCATGGTTAGTTAAATTAAATTCCTTAACCGCAAGCCAGTTTAGGGCTTAGGGGGTGCAATTTAGGGTTTGGGGCACACCCTAAACCCTAAACCGGGTTTGGCTTCTGCGAAACGAGCATCGACAGGTTTCGGGGCTGTAAGCGGAGGGGTTTACAGGGAACATAGGGTTCAGGGTATAGGGTTTAGGGGTATGGAGGTTATAAAGGGAAATCTGTCTATATGAGGTATAGGGAGTAGGGTGAAGGGTGTCCATGTACTACATAAGGAGATGGGGAGTTCCTACTGTAGAAGCCACAGTTTGTTCTGTGTAGGTACTCTAGGCTCGTTGTGCAGGTTTTGTAGTGTTGACAGGGTTTGGCATATACTGAAAGGCGGACGTGTTCAGAATTTTCGGAATTGTGGATGTGTTTCAAGGTTCAGTTGGTACGACAAGATACTAAAGTAGCGACATAAGACGTGCATGCATCATTCAGGCAAGCAACATTTTTTCTCGGGAAATGGAAAACTAGACAAAAAGGCTTGAAACCCCGAAGCATAGAAACCCTGAACCCAGCCTAGCCTAAAACCCTGCCTCCAAAAAGTCTACACCGCTAGACCCACAATCCCCTTCTTGTAACTTTGTTGAAGCTCACTGGATTCCCCGGATATGAGCCTCCTCCTTTAGTCATTTCTCAAGCTGGCATGCCGGATTCTGGGCTCAGGGTTTTTAGGCTTGCAAAGGTGTAAAACATGTGGTCCTGGTGGATTCAGGGGTGCAAGGATGTAGGGTTTAGGGTTCCTGTACCTAGACCCCTATACTCTACCCCTTTTTTTAGGATACCCAACTTTATGTCCTGTATTTTCTATATACAAAATTAGGTACCCTAAAAAAGGGGTAGGGTATAGAGGTCTAGGTAGTGCTTTCCAAACGTCAGGCTGGATCAGCATCACGTGGACATCTTCCGCAACATGCAGCTTGCAGGGGCAGAAGCCCCAGCAACCCGCTGCATCATTGAGCCTCAGGTGGAGATCTCCCAACAAAAGTGTAACCCGTAAGATCCCTCTATAGAATCCCTTGTATATCCCCCTTTCCCTATATAATCATATACATGTATACATGCACTTCAATTTGGGGATTATAAAAGGGGGATGGAAGAAGTCTTACTTCCGGCTTGACATCGCGAATTCTTTGGTGAATCAACTGTAAACCCTAAACCCGAAGCCCTAGATGGGTTCTCAGGGATGCTACCTAGGACGGTCCCTAAGGCAGATCAAACGGGAGCAGGGATCTTTTCCAAGATGCAATTACTAGCTTAGGGTTTAGGGTTTAGGGAAACTGGGGGCTTATGAGGAGGTTTCATTTCTTGGCTGCTCCGGGGGGGTCTGGAAGGGAGGACGGTTTATTCAGTCAGACTGCCACCCAAAGAAGCAGTCCGCAGAGGTATCACGAACTCATGGAAACTGTTTTCAGCTAGTCAACTTAATCATCAGTTCAACCTGTCCAATTAACGGACCTCCACTGACTTGGACGTAGATTTGGTAAGAGGCACTCGGGAAAGTCTTACCGGAAGCTGAACCTGTGCACTTGATGGTAGAGGCCCTTCGAAGACCCTAAACCACGCTAGAACAACACAAATGAGAAGAAGGAGTTTTCACAACATGGAGGCCAAATGTCCGACATTGTGAGTAAGAGTGGAAGAGTAAGAACTGCTGATACTGCAGTGGGCTGAGGACTTGCCTTCATGATTCCTGTAGCCTTTTTAGGTACCAATTTAATTTTTTCTTATGTATAACCCTAGGTAACGGTCAAAATTGGAAATTCGCATTTTTCATTGTAGGGAGGTCTGGGGGGATTCCAGATTCTGCCTAAGCCTTACACTCTCAATCTGAGCTTCCGATTTCTCGAGGTCCTCCTAGAATTGTAGGGTCCAAGAATTGTTCCCTTGGGTTGTAGAGAGTTTTCCCAGTCAGTCCAGCTTGCTCTTGCAGCCCAAGCCCTAAACCCTAAACCTACGTGGCCCAGGGAATTTGTTGACATCTAGGGGCCTCAATCACCTAGGGCTTGGATGAAGTCTCCTTCTTTTTTTCGGGTTTAGGGTTTGCGGTTTAGGATTTAGGGTTTAGGATTCAGGGTTTAGGGGTATAGGGGGTTTTGTTCTTGTTGTATTTTTTGCTGTTGATTGGCTCATCACACGTAGGCGACCCTTTAATTATCCCCATCACCTTAAGGTCTCCAAAAATCGAGTAGAATACGAATCCAGGTCGTGTTAGAAGGCAGGTCTTCGATAGGCGAATTTCCACCCATTTTTGGGAACAGTCATGTGGTAGTTTCCATAAATAGGGGGATCCCAGTATAGACCCCTAGATAGGATAATCCTGATTATGGGGATCCCAAAAAGGATACAACCCTCAAGCCATCCTAAATCCTAAGCCTAGGCCCTAAGCCCTAATCCCGAACATTAAATCCGAAACCCTAAATCCTAAACCCTACTCCCTAAACCGCAAAGGTCCGGGAGCATGACCCGCCGGACACGGGACCCAAGGAGCCTTTCCTCCGGCCTCGGGCTAATATGAGCTATAGTCTAAACTCCTTAAAGGGGGTTCCTTAAAGGGGGGTTTGTAGGGTTATATAGGGTTTAGGGTTTAGGATTTAGGGTTTAGGGTTTAGGGTCTAAACTCCTTAGAGGGGGTTATATAGAGGATTATATGGGGGGTTATCATAGGGTTATTAAGGAGGATACTAGGAGTTTAGACTATGGCTAATATGGGGGCTTAAATATGGTTCTAGGGTCTAGGGTTTAGGGCATCTTGGTAACCCCAAAGAACAAGATTGGTTCCATATTTCTCATAGACTTATGGGCTAAGGTACCTCAAATGGACCTCAACATGTTATTGGTCATTCTGTAGGCCCCTGTAGTATGCTGGGTTTTTGATGGGCCCAGCTATATCTCAGTAGCAATAGGGTATTCGGTTTAGGCCACAGGAATTAGCTAGTTTAGGCCTTTGGTTTAGGGTTTAGGGTTTCGGGTTTAGGTGTACGGTTTAGGGCTGCCGGGACGTAGCATCTACTTAGAACAGAGGTTGGAACTTTGAGCTAGGTTGATTGGATGTGAAGTGCCAGGCCCTGTTTGTACGGCCCATGACCTGTGAAGTAGGAGGTGTTAGTTAGCCGTCGAATCGTTTGGAAAATTCTGATCTGTGATTTGTTGATCATTCGAGCTTTGTGTTTCAAAAGGATTCCCCCTATACCAAAAATCCTAAACCACCTTAAAGCCCTAAACCTTGAATCCTAAAGCTGAAAGATCTTAAACTGGTCAAGAGAATGGTAAAGGGCTCGGAGCCTACTTGAAGAGTCAGGGTTTAGGGCTGAGGGCTTAGGGTTTAGGATTTACTGTGCAGGGTTGAGGGTTTAGGGTAAGGTGTTGGGATCCTGGATTCAAGGGTTGAGGGTTTGAGGTTTTGAGAGGTCATTGCAGTTATATAAACCCTTTGTAGACCCAGTTTCCATTATTTTCCATTTTCTGTTCGATGTGATTCACTATTTGGGAGTCGTATATTTAGATATACAGATATATATCACATCATGCACATCCTGAACTCTCCGCTACTTTATTAAGTCTCCAAGATACGGGGTGGCGGGCCCTTTTCTTAGATTCTATCTAGTCAGCAGTATGCAAGTTCTGTCTCATGGCGCCCTCTATCCAATCTATTGGCTGTTGCGGGTTGTGTTGGGGGTTCCGGAGTTTAGCAATAGGGAAACCTTTGCCATTTAAGGTTTGGGGTTCAGCTATTAAGGGCAAGCCCTCATTTATGGAAACTTTACCGTTGCTGATTCTCAGATCAGCTCTTACGGCAGAACTTTGAACTTGCCTTGCATTGTACCATGCATCGATGCAAGACATTCTCTAGATTTTCGGGACGGAGGAAGCGGCCGTGACTGGAGATCAGACGACCCGCTATGGTCCTTATATGGGAAGCCCGCCCAAAAACGATAATTTGGGAAACCACCCTGTAGGGTAGGTGTTTCACAATGTTTTGATGAGGGAGGCCAGGAAAATGGTGAATGTTGGTGAGTTGCTGTACATTGGGGAATAATGGAGAATCAGGGTTTAGGCTACAGGGGTGCCCTTTATGGGAAGGCTATAGGTATGAAGCCTGCCTAGCAGGATGCCAGCGAAGTGAGCTGTGTAACACTTGGAGGTGCATTTGCCTAGCCCTAAATCCGAAACCCCGCACCCCAAAACCCTATACCTCAAAAGGGCCTTGTTTGGGGATTTCATACTAGTTTGTCCCATTTTGGCGATCCATTTTCGATTTAGGGGAGAGCATGGTTTTGCTTACAACCCTGAACCCTAAAGCCCAAGCCCATCCATTGTTGAAACAGCTCTCAACCTAAAGAAGCATTTGGCCTTGAACTCCAAACCCTGAAGAACAGCTAATTTTGCAGCCCGAATCAACTTTGAAACGCCTAAACTCCAAAGCCTGAACCTTAAGCAAAGCCCAGAACCCTGAATCCTGAAATCCACGTCTCCAACCCACACCCGGAACTCCAATCACCCAACCCTACACCCTAGACCCCAAACCCAAAAAGCTTACGTACTCTATACCACCAAAAAACAACCAAACTCTACACGCTAAGCCTTGCTCGCTTGTGCAGGAGGACTCCATGGAGCAAGAGCTGCCGCAAGAAGAGCTTGAGCCTTCACTGCCTGAGGTGGGGTACTAAGAGCATAGAAGGGGCTAGCTAGACATATATATATATATATACATATGTACATATACACACATATACGTATATGTATATGGGGTTTAGACTTAATAAGGAATACAGGGATAGATTAATATTCCCTTCCTCCCTACTAACAAACTACCAGTGAGACGTAGGGTTTGAGGAGTTTGGGGTTTTGGGTTCGGGGCATAGGGTTGAGGAATGAGGAACGCTTTTGAATTGGATTTAGGGCTTAGGGGTTGGGTTTTGGGGGTGAGCACTTACCTAGAGCTGCCACTGCGGCTTGTCTGTTTGGAGTTGTAATGTTTGGGTATGGCAGCTACCAGCAGGAAACCAGGTAGCTCTACAAAAGGAGCTGCATTAAGGGGTCCAGGTCGCAGGTTGCACCTTCAGGGTTTAGGTTGCAGGGTTTTGGAATCCGATGTGTTGTAATAGCTAGGGTTCAGAGTTTCGAGCTTGTGTGAGGGGCCTGCAGCAGAAGATCATGGGGGTCAACGCCATGCGTGATATCCTAAAGAGTCGGCGCGGCGGGGCTTCCTATGAATACCTTCAGGTGACATATAAAAATATCTGTATATATATACATATATATATATATGGATGGATATCTGTGTGTGTGTGAGAACGCTGACCTGCTTCCGGAAACATCACTGCCTTTTTCAAGCGCTTTAAGCCGAGACTTTCAGAGTTTAGTAGGATAACCCCCGGATTCGTAGGTATAACCCATGAAGCTGTAGGCAATTGGGGTTACAGGTAGGGTGTCTAGGGTTGACTGCAAGCAGGTTTTCTCAACCCTACCCAGACCCGACGTGGAGTTCTGCTGTAGGGTGTCTTCGAATTTCTTCTTGAAGATTCATTCTTGCAATATCTAAACTATCCCTTTGGCTCTCGCTACAGGAACTACGGATCCGGAGGTCTACACTCCTGGGAACTAACATGGAAACCCAAAAGGGGCCCTACAAAGACTGCAGTCCCTCTAAAATGGGGCTATATGGGTTTCCATGTTAGTTTGGGGGAGTGTAGGTAGACCAGTATCTTGTGAGCATTAGACCACCAACTCGAAAGCCAGAGGGTATATGCCTGCAAACACGGATAAGACCTAACCCTAAGCCCTAAAAGCTGAAGGGCTTGTCCCAGGGAGTGTTAGGAATGCAGTTTGGCAATTTCAGGATGTAGGGTTGTTCCCCGGCTTCTATCTGAAAAGGCTGCGGATGCATGGCTTTGTCTGTCTTAACACCAAGCAAACATGAATCGTTCGTTGCTGTAGCCTTCGAAAAGCCCATGCGGCCAGCAGCTGGCGAGGTTAAATCCAGAATCCTTCATCTGCAGACGTTCAAAGCGTCTCCCGTAAAACGGCTTTTTGCGGCATTTCATATATACTGAGCCCCAGAGGAGCTGGCAGAAATTGCAGAACTGCAAGTATCACGCAGCGAATGTGCTGAAAGAGGTTTCCTAAGTTTACCACGAGATCTCAAGCGAGTGAAGCATGAAATAGTTTCATGGTCAGGAAGTACACGAAGAAGTGAGGTGCCCCGAAAACAAGAGCTACGGCCGGTGGTCCGGTATGGTATTCTCCAGCATCATGAGGTACCGTCTGGAGTATTTCGACATTCCTTGTTGAAGAACGTCTTCCCAACTCTAAACCCTAAACCCTAGAAGCCTTCCATGTAGGTCCCTAAGCCCTAAGCCCTATACTCTCAGGAGGCCCCGGAAAGAATGGGACCCCAACCGTTGGAAACTCGCAATGTGCACACGTTTGCCTACTATTACTATGACTACTATTAGTACTCCTTGGCACTTAGCTTGGACCTTAGACCCTTAACTCTTTGGGATTCCCGTATACTCCTATAATAGGTACCTAAGGGTTAACCCTTAGTAGGGGTCCTAAGTGCCACGTAGAGTATTAGTATTTCTACGCCCCCACCCCCCCCCCTTATTTGCCCGCGCCAAATGGCCGCTAATTGGAATGTGCTGCGTATAGCAGTATTTGGTGGTTGTGGATGTGGTCGAAGTGAATGTTATTATGGGTGCCGGCATGGATTCACT
>CAJNIZ010026014.1:36391-50526 GCA_905231905.1 Symbiodinium pilosum | reverse complement strand
ACGGATGCTATGACCTTGGATGCGCACGTAACATAAAGATGCTGCGGGCAAATAGGGGGGTGTGTGGGTATTTCTAGTATCATCATTATAATTTCTATAGCCACTATCACGATCATTGTTACTATTATTGTTACTAATATTACTACCATTATTACGATTGTTACTACTACTACTGCTGCTACTACTACTACTACTACTATTACTATTACTTTTATAACTACTAGTAGTATACAGTGCATGCTTGCACAGCAGGTGCCCATCAAGCCACTGTCTGCCACAGCAGCCTTCTTGGACAGCGCTGGTTTAGGATTTACCTGCTGGCTGCTAGTAGGGAAGAGTTTATTGCAGCGTATATTAGAGAAATATATCATAGTAATATACAGTAATACATTATAGTAGATTTCTAGTATATCATAGTATTATATATAGTAATATATTATAGTATGCTTATCGTATATTATAGTAGAGTGGATAAGAATCTGCAAGCTACCATACTATTGGGGATTCTGCAGGGGCTATTGCTGGGATCCAGGAACTTTCATCCGTTCCCTACCAGCAACCAGTAGAATTTGGGGTTCTGTGTTTAGAGTTGAGGTTTGGGGTTCAGGTACTAACACCATCCCCTGAGCTAGCCTGGAAGGCCATATAGACTTGGTTTAGTATGACCGTAGCCTTTGTTTTGGAGGGGCTGTCCATGTTAGTGTAGGGATCCAGCAGCAGTAGTTTAGTTTCAGGCTTAGTTTGGGCTTCGGACTGAAGAGTTTTTCCCTCTTGTTGAAGCTTGCCTATATGGGCCCCATGGCAATTGCCTTGTGGCACACCTAGCTTCTCCCTCACAGTTTGAAAGCATCAAATATTGTAGCCCAACTCAGAATTGCATAGCCTGCCAGCAAACAGATCTATGTCTGGAGCTCCCCTCAGTTGCCAATCATGTTTTGATGCAGTCCTTGCATAGCATGCGTGTAACAAATATGACCCCAAGCTCTAAGCCTTCGTTCCGAAATCATTCATGACCACGTGAGCCCTATTCACAATAACCCCTAAACCCTTAACTCCCTTTGTTAGCATGGTGGTATCATTCAGGGTGTGGGGTTAAGTGCATTAGCGGTTTAAGGTTCGGGACGTAGGGTTTAAGGTGGTAGTTTGTCACTTCCAAAATTACCCTAATTTTGGGAACCCTCCAGGTCTTGGGTTTCGGGCTTTGGAGTAACCCTAAACCCTAAACCTAAACCGCCTCTCTGGAGCTTAGGCTAAGGCAGCGGGCCCAAAAAAGCTCAGCAGGTCTTGGAAATGCACATGGGCTCCAAATCTAAACCTTCCCCAAACCCTAAACCTAAACCCTAAACCCTACAGCAACGTTCCAGAACTGAAAGAACCCTGGAATAAATGGACCCCAACCTTGAGTAGTGAGGTGAACCAGGGAATCATATAGGGGAGTATTATAGCACTCATTGAGGGGGATACTTTAGGAGGATCCCCCCACCCTGTAATAGGGGTATAATAAGAATATAAGAGGACCCTAACATAATTCCTATTATCCCTTATAGTCACTATTACTGGGTGGGGGGTCCACCTAAGGGATACTAGGAGTTTTTGACTAGAGCTCAGTTGGGATGGCTTTCTTTGCGCTGTGAAGGGCTCAGGGCGTTGAGCTTAGGAGTGGCTCTTTCGAGCAGCTGTTAAGGAACTTCAGTAAAGCTACTACAGCAACTGGGTTGGCCTTTGGGATACTTAAACATTTTCCTTAATTGGTTTCATGAGGACCCTACATACTAATATTTTTCAATGGCTTCCAAAGGCCAACCAAGGCAAGGAACTCCTCTGGCTTCTTACATACCTATATTCTGTTAACCTTTCTTAAGTTTCCTAACAGCAGCCCAGCTTTGGGGTAAGTCCTTGACCCTACTCGGAGGGTCAGGGGGACACAATAAATAGCTTAATAGTTAAGGACCACCGGGGTACTTCAAAGTCTTACAGGGGTTATGAGTACGTATACTTGTTGGGTCCTGCTGGCCCTCCACGTAAACACTGAAACTTCCTGGTTCTTAGTGGGGCATAAGGGAATGTAATCCCACTAGAATCCTCACATAACATATTCCCACATTCCTTACTAACCCTAAACTCTAAACCTGGTGTAAACTATTCTCATATTCCTTAAGCGCCAGAAAGTAAAGGCCATGTTTATAGGTATGTTAAGTGGGGGAGCCTGATTTATGAAGGTAGAGACTAGGGTTTGGTATTTAGGTGGTAGGGTTTAGGATTTAACGAACCTGCCTGACCATAGTATGCTGTAGGACCAGAATTCCCAAGGTAAAAGGTATGTAGGGCAGAATTTAGGTATCCACCATAGGGTTTGGGAGTGGGTTGCTGCTGCAGTATGTCACGCCCCTTTGTCCTAAACCTGAAAACCCCTTAAGCCCTGCTGCCTCAGCGCTACACCCTGAACAACTTGCCCGAACTCACTCGCGGCTTTCGCATTTTGCCGGATGTGCAGTGAGAAAGATGGAGGGCGGATTGCATACGCTCAGGCCGAATATTTGGTGTAAGACACCTGACAGATAGGTTCGAGCCATATCGCCCATTTATCCAGAGTGCACCCACCAGCCAAGCGCCTAGGCAAGGCAAAGTCTATTTGGATGCTTCTGACCGTGGATGTGAGCAAGCAGTCTGCAGCTATCCCAATTGCAAGGACCAGGTTGCTTCTGTGCTCAGGATGTCCTGCCTGCAGCTCCTCCGCAGGGCCATAGAGATTTTTGGAAAGACACCCACCGCGCCGAGCTGGAAGACAGACTGGGAGCTCTGAAGCACTCTGAGCTGCATCGAAAACAAGCCTAACCCGAAACTTGGGTCACCTCTTGGGAGCTCGCACCCGAAACCGGCCTTGATGTTACCCTAAGGGTCCAAGTACCCCAAAATCATATACTTACCCAAAACGTGTACTAAGATTACTATTACCCAAACCCAAGTACCTAATTATTGGGTACTTGGACCCTTAGGGTTATCTATGCTGCGAGGACCCAAACTGTGGCATCCCACGGTTCCATGAGCAACACTTCACCCAGATGTCACTCCCGCCTAGGATCCATAAGGGTACTCCAGTGCTGAGAAACCATATCATACGCCCTATATCCAAACCCCTGATCCTTAAAGGTTCACCCCCATAACCTGAACCCTTCCTGGGTTGCTGCTAAGGAACTTAAATTAAGTTACCACAATGGGTATATATATAGAGCGCTTAACATGGATTCCCCAATATAGCAACTTACAGCTTCAGGGTACCCGATTCTCTACACGCACAGCCCATTCAATGGACTTTTTTCCTGCAATTATACACACTTTTTTCTTTTATTTGAAGTTACTTTTTTGGGGAAACCATTTAATGTGTGTCTGTATATATGTATATCCATATCCATTGTGGTAACTGAAATTAAGTTCCTTAGACCCAATCCTTGCTTTCCTGTCAGGACCTCATGCTGCCGACAGATTCGAAGCTTAGGGACCGCCGGGCTGAGGGTTTAGGGTTTAGGGCTTAGGGTTTAGGGTTTAAGGTTTAGGGTTTAGGGTTTAGAGTTCTAAGTTTGCCTGGCGTAATCGTACGTGCCCATCACAGAGGGTTTGCTCTCAAGAGTTTGATCGCTTTTGCCTTTTTTTCCGGGTCGGGGTTACTCCAGGTAGCGTTTGTTGTATTCGTTAGGGCTCAAGAGTCGACAGTTCAGGGTTTAGGTTGTCAGGGTTTTAGGTACGGAGAGCATAGAACTGTAGAACAGACTTGTAGCAGCCTGCAAGAAGTTCCTACACGTCACATTGACTTGTGTGTTTATAGCCTTCAGACAGGGAGGCATGCACGGATGAGAAGGTGTGTGGGTGGCGTTCGGAGTTATCTTGTCGAAGCTTTTTGACAAAATACTAAGCTTCAAACCCTAACCCTGAACTCCAACTCGAATTCCTAAACAGTGGTTCTGAGCAGGATTTAGAACCCACTTGTACCTGGGGGGATAGTTACATAAGTCCAGAGATCATAAGTAGAATTAATTCCCAGCTATAGTAGTAGGTCCAGTAGGTATCTTAATTAAGGATGGCGAAGGGTATTGATTCATGCCTCGAAGCTGTTAGGGTGTATATGGGCTGTAGTCTAGACTCCTGAAAAGGGGCTTATATAGGGGATCCTATAGGGGAGTATTATCGGGTTTATTAAGGGGGATACTAGGAGTTTAGACTACAGCTTAATGTGGCGATGCCTTCTCAAGATAAAAGGTGTGGACATAATTTTGTCATGTGTCCAACGGTCTAGGTGGGAAAACATTCACACCATAACCAGGTTATAACCTAAACGTCTATATCCCCCTATAACTATTACTAAAACAAGAACATTAGTGTGTCCCAATGCCCCTGCCGAGCCAAAAGCAGGGCCACTGCTTTTGCCACTTCCCACTTCGACTGTTTTCGGCGTATGAACGCACGAACAAAGCCTTACCTCTGAGGTTCACGGTTTGGGGTTTAAGCTTTAGGCTGTAGATGTAGGCCGTAGGCTGTAAGATTTTGAATGTAGGGTTTAGGCTTCAGGCTTTAGGGTTCAGGTTTGGGGGTTTGGGCTTGAGGGTTTGGGCTTGAGGGTTTAGGCTCCAGGGTTTAGGCTCCAGGGTTCAGGCGTCAGTAAGGGTTTCGTGTCCCCCAATTTTTATAGTATGGGCCTTTGCATTATAGGTGACTTCCCATCATAATACAGATCTCCATGAGTTTCCGCCATTTTAGGAGCGGTAGTGCAGGCATATTCCCTGGTAGTACATCCAAGGGCTGACAATGCCAGCAATGGTACAATGGAGTAGAGCTTAGGGTTCAGGATTTGGGGGAGGGGTTAGGGGTCAAAACTCTCGGGATCAGGGATAGAAGCGACACTGAACTAGAGCAACTTCCATTTCACGGTCAGATTTAGCTTTCAGTATTTGGGTCGCATATATAGTTGCGCAAATTCTATACTCTGAACTGTGTGGCGAACTGTATAATCGAAATCTCTCACCACCCTACATATTACATATCTTATACCCCAATAGTTACAGTGTCTCTGGTGCATTTCAGCAGCACTTTAAGCTCTAAACCCTCACCCTAAACCCTAAACCATAAATCCTAAACCCTAATCCTTACGGGGGGACCCGGTCTTCAGCAGGACATCACTATCAGTCCCGGGAACCTTGACTTCGGACAGACCTCCGTGCGGCAACAGCTTACCAAGGGTATATAGGGCTCAGGGTTTCAGGGTTTAGGGTTTCAGGGTTTAGAGTTTTTTCAGGGTATATGGGTTTCTGGGCCCAGGGTTCAGCATTCACTATTCAAGGTGCAGGTTTCGGTTTTTTAGGGGATTCAAAGCTCTGCTTATGAGATTCGTTTTGCTCGCATCATCTCACAGAATATGACAAAGACCAAGACTATTCGAGACCTTCCCTAGATTCAAAAGGTTTTATCAAGAAGCAAAAGTCCCCAAGAGCATTCAAGGACTAAAACAGCAACGAGGCTTTTTAATCCTTATCAAGCTTCTTTGAAAAGTTCTGATTCGGTGCAAAGTTTGAATGGGGTTCTCGGTTGAATCATTTCGCCCACGTTCCTGTGGCCCCAATAGAGATGGACGTAGGGCCCCTGTCAAGAATTTGTATCATGCCCTGGCTAATTACAAAAGCACCCATCAAGCCGCATGTCCCCTCACTGCATCCGAGCTAGCGATGGCAGCTTGAAGAGTCTAAGATATCACCTTACAATTTACATGATTATGGTAGCTTACATTTTCTTTGCCAGTATCCCAATATAACCCCCGTATAGACCCTAGAAAAATACAGTAGCTTCCATTTTCTTTTCCATTATCCCTATATGACCCCAATATAGACCCTAGTATAATACAGTAGTTTCCATTTTCTTTTCCATTATCCCTACATCTTCCCTATATAAATGATAGCCCTCCGGCAGTGCTTCAACCAGAGGCGCAGGACTTTCGCCACCAAAGGGAATTCAACCTGAGTAGTACTTTATTTGGGGATATTATGGTACCCATTGCTATCCTCTTTTGGGGGTATAAGATTTGATATAAGGAATCTAATCTTACTGGGTTCAACCACCAAAAAAATCATTACTCACCTGACGTCTAAGTCGTGTGAAGGTACTGTCAATGTCAGAGAAGCAGCTGGTCACCATTACCAACCGGACCACACAGAAGGCGAGCTACGGTGATTTTGGGGGGTCCTGGGCGAGGTGCAGGACGTAGGGTGCAGGAAAAATGTTTGAGACTCTTGAGATAATTTGTGCAGGGTTTAGGTTCAGGGTTGGGGATTTAAAACTTAGGTTGATGAGGGCATTGATGCTCAGCTTTGTGTTGTGTTGGAGAGGTTGGCAGAGTTGCGCTTCGCTGCAGGCGTTATCTTCAACAACAGAAGCCTCAGCACGAGGTATTCCTCTCGAAAGTCCTCGACAGATTGAGAATACTGTGCCCCAAACCCAAATTGTATTCTTCTTGTTTCTAGTCCGTTGCCCCAGCACATTGGCTAGATTTGGCTGCTTGTTCGTTCGCACTCTATTAGGCCTGCCGGGAAGGCTGTGTGCAAGGCAAAGTACTTCAAACTTGGATTGCATGTCAATATGGGGATGTCCGAAAATTGGGCGTTACTTTTTGGGGGTGCTTATTATCGGGGATATCACATACTGGTTTGCTTGTTTACTTTTCCCGAAAACAATTGCTTCTTGCTGGTGTTGTGTCGCCGCCGCGCACTTAAACATGAGGACGGAGCCCAGGTACCCAAAACATTTCATTGATTTCGAGTTGAGGGTGTAGGGTTTAGGGGTGGAAAGAGTGGCCTAGTCTGCGTTCGTCTGAATCCTTCCTCTCCCCCTGATACCACCCCCCATCCCCTTATGAGGAAAAAGGAGAATCTCCCACCTACGTACTGGCAATGAGTTGGTAATCTAGAAAGAGATATGGTGGGGGTTGTTATTGGGGAAGAGGATCCATTGTGAAGGTGACTGTCACGTGGATGATTGCAGGAGAGTCGCTGTGGTCTCAGAAGGGGAGCAGAATGTTAGCAGGCTTGCCCATCTTGACTCGGGGTCCTCACATAGAGGTGTCTCAATATGTTGGGCCCCATTGAGGCTTCTGGTACTTGGGCCAAGCGCGGCCATATTCAGTCTAAAGATATGTGCGGACCCATGATGGAATTCGAAGTGGGGGTCGGGGAAATTGGAGTATTTGCGCACTGGTAGGGCAGGGATCATCCATTTCACTTCTGCAGTGCATGTGCGATCCGACCAAAGGCTTCGGCTGCATCAGTATCTAGTTCTGAGCTACTGCTCATGCTGATGAATGCAAAGGGCGGGATGGGGGTGACGGAGGCGCTGGCAGCGGTGGCTGCGGCGGTGGCGGCGGCGGGGCGGGGCTGGTGGCAGCGGTAATGATGCTGGTGCTGGTCCTGTTACTTGTTGCCTGGTGCTAGGGCGGATGGTGAGGAGAAGGCGGCATTGGTGGGAAAGGCTCGGTGCTGGTGCTGCTGTTTCTTGATTGCTCGGGCGCTTGTTGCAACTTGTGGCTGCTGTCTTGTTCTTCTTCTCAGTTCTTCTCATTCTTTCCATTGCGCGTGCGCGCGCATATTATGCTTCTTTCCTTTTCTTTCATTTGCGCGCATACTGACCTGTTTTCAGCCTGATGAAGCCTTTGATCTTGCCATTATTATCACCAGTATCACCTGGAGGATCATGGAATTCAGTGACAGGGTAGAACGGCTTCCATGCCCCGATCTATACTTGGGCTAATCATCTGCATAAGGCAGGTTAGTGGATGTGTCGAGTTACACTACGTCAGGGAACAGAAGTTACTAAGTTCCAGGATGGACCACGTAGACACCGAAACCCTAACTCCTACACCCCTCCCCTAGACTAGTCAAAGGATTCCGTGCTGTAAGTTTACTGTAAGTTTTCTTGATCAACCCCGCACCATGTACGTTCATAGATAGATCGATAGATACATCTTTCAAGATAGCCCGTCTAAAGGGTCCCGAACACGAGTCATACTTAAAACCTAAACCCTATAACCCCCGTATGACTCCCCTATAGCCCACTTAAAGGGTCCCGAGCTCCACTGAGGCGAATGCCATGCATTCCTGACGAGAAGGCCTTGTTCTCGGTGACGGGCCCAGACTTTGAGGAGTTTAGGGCTTTAAGGCTTTAGGGTGTAGGGATTAGGGTTCAGGGTTTAGGGATTAGGCGTTGGGGATTAGGGTTTAGGGGTTAGGTTTGAGGGATTAGGCTTTAGGGTTTAAGGAAAGTAAGCGGATCATAAGGCCAGACTTAGGGTGTTGATTGTCAAGAGGGATGGCAGGGGGATTGCAGGGCCGGATTAGGGATTTCAAAAAGAGATTCAACTTTAGGACTTGCGAACAGGGAGTACAAGGGGAATATATGGGTCCGAGTAAGGCTTGTGCAGGGCTACTACATGATCTGAAGAAACATCCATATAAGCTATAGTCTAAACTCCTTAAAGGTGGTTATATAGGGGATATGTAGGGGGACTACTAGAGGGTGTACTAAGGGGGATACTAGGAGTTCAGATTATAGCTCTTCTGGTGAAATGCCCATATGATAGAGGTCCTTGGCTTCAGTGTTGGTGGGGTGCGACGACTGCTAGGATTATGGATGCGCTGGAGATTTTGCAGAGTAATGTAGAATTGCTATATGAGGGTTTCCAAAAACTAGGTGCCGGGAGTCCCCATAATATGGACTATAGAATTTTGAATTATTGTATACAAGAGGGAATCTGCCCCATTTGTCAAGATAGATACCCATACGAGTTTCAAGTCCGCGTTCGGCGCTTTGCATCGCTGGTCCAATCTGTAAGGCGCATCTGCGGAGCTTGGCACTCCAGTAGTTCCTAAAAAGCCTTAAGTCAATGGTTACCCCTACGACTCCCCACTATAATATGTGGGTGGATGTCAAACTTATGATTCCTGTTTGGGTACCCTAAGTATTAGGTGCCGCATTATAACAGGGATCCAAAAAGGGACCATAATTTTGACAGCCACCCATATATCCCCCAGCGGACTTACGTTTCAACTTGTACTTCCCCAAAGCAGTAGAATCGTCTCTTGGGGGACCTCAAACAGAACGAAATTGCCATGCTGCGGATTGTGGAGTGCTTCGTAAGCTGAGCCTTCAACGCTGAATCCCAAGCCTCGAGCCGTAAACTCTAAACCCCACATCTGAAACCCAAAACCTGAAGGTAGCTTCCGTGTTCTTTTCCATTGTCCCTATATGAGCTATAGTGTAAACTCCTTGCGGGGGGTTATACAGGGGATTATATAGGGGAGTGCTATAGGGTTTATTAAGGGGGATACTAGGAGTTTAGACTACAGCTCATATAACCCCTATATACCCCAAACCCTAAACCCTAAACCAGGGACCTAATGCATAAGCCAAGGTGTATCCGCCAGCCACCGACATCCGGCCCGGGCCATGGATGAGCGTCTCTCAAACGGGTAACCCTAAACCCTTAGACCCTTAAACCCTAAACCCTTAGACCCTTAGACCCTTAAACCCTAAACCCTAAACCCTTAAACCCTAAACCCTAAACACTAAACCCTAAGCCCTAAACACTAAACTCTAAACCCTTAAACCCTAAACCCTAAGCCCTTAAACCCTAAATCCTAAGCCCTAAACCCTAAACCCCTAGGGGCACCCTGTCGAATTCTGGGCCAGAAATAATTTCACCGGGCTATTCTTGAGAACTCCAAGGTTGGTGTGTGAGTGTTATGTTTAGGGTTTAAGGTTTAGGGGTCTTAGGGTTTAGGGTTTAGGGGTCTTAGGGTTTAGGGTTTAGGTTTTAGGGGTCTTAGGGTTTAGGGTTTAGGGTTTAGGTTGGTGTGTGAGTGTTATGTCGCATACTGGGAATGACCCACAAGCGCAGAAAGATTTTTTCTTCAGAATCCGCTTGGGGAGAGCTGACAGAAGATGACATTGTTGAACACTATTCACGGATGAGGCAGACTTAAACACTGCTTGTGGCATTTTTGAGGAGATTGGTTTAGCGGACCTTTGGAACAACTCATTAGACCAGAGGCCTCGAAACGCTTGGCTCTTAACACCTGAACCCTAATCCCTCTAGACAGAAGGAACATACGATCGCTTGAGGCCCCAATGTCCTTAATTCAGATTCTGCTTGAATTCGGAAGCCCTAACACCCAAACGACCGCCCAAGCCCTAGGTAGTTGTAACTCCTATCCCCGTAGGAATTATCTTTTAGTGGAACCCTGAATAATTATGGCACATAATGTGTTTAGTATATGTCTAACGAGACTAGTTGTAGTAAGCCTTGCAGCATCGAGGCCGAGTGGATCAAGAGTATGTCGCGCCAACCAAAGAAACCTATCCCCCTGGCAGTCTGTTTTCCCATCCTGAACCCCCAAGAAAGTATATCATAGGAAGAATGGGAAAGAACATGGTAAATACTACATTCTAAAGGTTTTGTATAGGAATTGCATGAGCTAGAGTCTAAACCCTAGACCCCTTTAGGGTTTGGGCTAGTATTTGACTTACTTGTGGTGTGCAGATAGGGGTGCTGTAGCAGTTTTGGCAGGATGATGTACTGAGAATCTCCTGAAAATGGCTTATGTACCGATGTATATACAATACATTCTGATGTTTGATCAGCTTGGGAACTTGGAAACAGCCGAGCTTGTACAAATCTGGGCCCAGTAGAGTTCTTGTTGCATGTGGTAATTTCCCTGGATGATTCAGAACGTATTCCTATCTTGGAGTTCCTAGGATAAGACGCGGCCCTAGAGTAGATGGCCCTGCTCTGGGAACCGATGCTCAGGCAAACTCCCACGTGAAACTGTTGGACCAGTGCATTCGCAGTGTGAATCAAGATGCTAGTTGATACAGGCTTGCTGAGAAGAGTTCGCCTTGCTTCTGTTGATGGAGGAAATCTTGCACCACCTTAGGTCCTCAAAGTCCTAGGAGGTACAGTTCATGGAAACAAGCTACAGTAGAATTTGCTGTAGATTATATTGGCTAGTAAAATCCAGAAGAGGAAGTAGGGGCTTTAGGATAATCTACCGTAAATTCTACTGTAAACATTTTTGTTGAACAGCATTTTACGGCCCCTGGGTGGTGGATTTCATCCAGCAACAGTTGCTCTGCTCTTCAGCCACAACCCCGGCCTCCGTGGCTGCTCCTTGATTTAAGCGTCATTCGGACGGACCAAACCTTGCACCCTAAACGCCCACAGCCAACGGGTTTAGGGTCTAGGGGTTTACCGTTCCATTGCAAAACCGACATCCTCACGCAAAACTCTCAAAGATCATTTACACAAAAGCAAGATCCCAATAAGAGTATCCAGGTTCCTTAATCAAAGAATTTCACAGGCACTGCATCCTCATGTCCATGGGCTCTCTGGACATTGCTAAAACCTAGTGCTCCTCCATGCAGAATATGGTTATCCAGGGCATTTAGAACCCTAAGCCCGAACCCCGAAACCCTAAACCCTCCCCGGGATCATCTAAGGCCGAAGGGTTCTGCGGACTTCCAGATCTCTTTCCGCCCACAAAGTGCCTCTGACGGCAGTGAGAGGCAATTTGAGCCATGTTTAGGGTTGAATTCTGGATCCTTTTAAAGTGGGCTTATAGGATTATATAGGGGTGTATAGGGTCCTTTAAAGGGGCTTATAGGGATTATATAGGGGATGTATAGGGTAAGGGTACCAATATTGGAGAATCAAATGGACCATGGAAAAGGAAGTTGACAATGAAATGGAGTATACAACGGCTTTTAATACCAGTCTGGTGTATAGTACCCTCAACCCTCAACCCCAAACCCTAAACCCAAAATCTCAAACCGATGTTGGTCAGTACTCAGGCTTCTACAGCCGACCCTGAGGCCTAGGCTCTAAAGCTTGGCAGCTAGCCTGCCTTTTTCAAGATCTAGCCGCAATCGCCTAATGTATGTCATGTTGGTGTGCCTGATTCTCCCATTTCTGGGCTGTAAAAAACAAACACTGCTGAAGTTGATGGCTGCCCGGGACCCTCCAATGTAGCTATTCTGTGGATTTTGTATGTTTTTGGGTTAAGATTCTTATGAGGATCCTGTCCAAAGATATTTCAAGCAGGGTCAAGGAAGGATTTCCGTCATGCTCATTGCTACGGATTGGAGACCACACTAATGAAACACACCTTTCGGTTGTTCAGGCAAGTGATCCCGCGCTTACCATGATGTGGTCTTGATCGGAGCCCATGTCGCTGCGTAAGTTGGAGTTTGCAAAAATTGGGGCCCCGAAAATTAATATAGAGACCCATGTATTATAATCCTTCTCAAGAGGATCCCCAAAAAAGGAACCTCCAACGTCGGAAAACCTCCAATTCAGGGAAACTGGTCCCAGACGGTAATCTGCGGAATGGCCTACGCAGCTTTTGGACAAGTTATAGTTCTGGTGACCTTACCTTATCTCAGCCCACATCGTGTCTTCTATGGATGCTTATAGACATACAGGGCCTTACTTCAGCTTAGTCAAGGAGTCTAATTTGACCAAAGGTCTGGTGGTGGGTTCTGGTAGCCCTATGCCCTCAACCTTAAAATTGACATGCTAGACTCTACAGTTTCTACCTACCATGCCTACGCTGAGATGCCGGAACTGTGGATGCGGCGGCCCCGGACAGGGGAGGTGTTGGAGTTAAGGAACTTAAGTTATTCAGCTAACACAGGAAGGAAACCCTGTCATCTATGTTGCATCCATATTTTCAAAGCAACCCAGCACCGGCTGGGTGGCTGTGGGGTTTTGAGGTTCGAAGCCCTGGTGGTTTCCCGAGCCATGCCTGGATAAAGTTGGGTTTCGCGCGCTACATTGGCTGGACATCCTTCATGCTTCTTGGGGTGTCCTTACATGAGCTGGAGTCTGAACTCCTTAAGGGGGCTTACCTAGGGGATTATAAAGAGGCTGTTATGGGGGTGATTAAGGGGGATAGTAGGGTTTAGATTATACCTCAAACAGATACAACTACGTACCCAAAAGAGAGATCCTTTTCTAGAGTCTAACCCTAAACCCTAAACCCCCTAAACCCCCTAAACCCTAACCCCCCTAAACCCTAAACCCTAAACCCCCTAAACCCTTAACCCCCTAAACCCTAAAAGCCTTAAACCTAAGCCTTAGGGGCTGAGGCCTGACTCCTGACTCCCAAGCCATAGACCCCTCTCCAGAAAGCCCAATATCCCTGAATTAAGCGTTTAGGGTTTAAGGTTTAGGGGTTTAGGGTTTAGGGTTTAGGGTAATATCCCTGAATTAAGGTTTCAGGGTTTAGGGTTAGGTTGACCCCTTGCCCAGTAATAGTGACTGTAGGGGATGATAAGGATTATTTTAGGGTCCTCTCATATTCCTATTATACCACTATTACAGGGTGGGGGGTCGTCCTAAATGACAACCCTTAATTAAGGAGTATACCCTCAATCATACTTTCAGCCCTTAGTATGGCTCAAGGTATATTCTCTAATTAGGGGATATTGGGTTTCCTGGCCTGTACCAATTCACGGACCTGCCAGGCGCTTGGCGACATGACACGCTTTATCTGGGTTGCTTCAGCGGAACTTGCAGTACATTAGTTTGGCCAGAGTTTAGGGTTTAGGGTTCAGGGACGGGTACAATCCGAATAACCGCGTCTCCCATAAGAACATTCACTTAGCTTAAGCTCCACAAAAGCATCCTAGTCATTTGTCATGTGAGCACGTTACCTTTCACAGGATGTCCCGTAATCCCTGAGAACCATGTACTGAAAGCCTAAGTGCACTTGCTGCTACCTGGTCGTGCTGAGTTCCAAATATAGTCCCACTTAAGTAGATAGAATATGGGGTATACGCGGATCTTATTTCAATATACCCAAAGCCATATTCTATCTACTTAAGGGGGACTATAACCCTAAACCCTAAACCCTATGTTCTATCTATTTAAGCAGGCCTGTAAGTCTCAGTCCCCCTGCTGACGACCGCTTGGAGGGGAGGCCACCAATTGCGCTCAAGGCCCACTTGCGACCGGCCAGGGTTTGCGTTTTTGTTGGGGGGTTTAGGGCTCCAGGGCTTTAGGGCTTTAGGGCTTTAGGGTTTTATGCAAGCGGTCATCAGACAAT
>CAJNIZ010026014.1:17421-36291 GCA_905231905.1 Symbiodinium pilosum | reverse complement strand
ATCGACGGAAACCCCTGACTGTGTTTAACGAATCGGAATAGATATCAGCAGCAACAGCGGTCTGAACTGCAACGAGAACTGCAGTGAGTTCGGCCCTCGGGTTGGTTTGTGGGCCTGCAAGCACACCAGCCTCAACCCTGGTACTCTGAAAGCTTTAGGGTTTTAGGGCTTTAGGGCTTTAGGGCTTTAGGGCTTTAGGGCTCTAGGGCTTTAGGGCTTTAGGGTTTAGGGGTTTAGGGGTTTAGGGATTTAGGGCTTTAGGGCTTTAGGGCTTTAGGGCTTTAGGGCTTTAGGGGTGTAGGGTTTAGGGATTTAGGGTTTAGGGGTTCAGGGTTTTGGTTTAGGGTTTAGCGCTCCGGGTCTCAGTTCCCAATTGCCGACCTAAACCTCCCACACGAAATGATGACCAATCTTGTGGTCCTTGATTCCTTATGTCCGTGCGGTGCCTTGGCTGCAACATCCCGAATCGCCTTCTTGAGAAGTGGGGTATGATTATGGTATAGGATACCTCAAAGAGACCTCCAAATGATACTCATAATTAGTCAGACCTCTACGTGACATGCTCCCTGTACAGCCCCTCTACAAACATCTGTCCACTTATCTACTTTCCTTCCATTTGATTCTCCATGATAGCACCCTAAACTATGTATACCCCTATACAACCCTTGCACACCCCTTGCATTATCCATGTAAACCCCTTCTCAAGGAACCCTAAACCCTAAACACTCCACCATAAACCCTGAACCCTAAATCCCAACCGTATGGCCTAGGGAGAGCTACTGGAAGTTGTCGTGGCTCAGAAGATCAACCGCACCTTCCGGCTCGTCGATCTTCAGAGGTCAGGCTTAGGGGGTTTAGGGTTTAGGGGTTTAGGGTTTAGGATTTAGGGTTTAGGGAGTTTATATGCTTGAGAAATTATGGTTCAGGGTTCCGGGTTAGGGTTAAGGATTTAGGGTCCAGGGATTAGGGTTGATTCAGGGTTCAGGGCTTAGGGATATACAGGGTTCAGGGTTTGGGGGGTGTAAGGTTTAGTCTCCATGGTTTAGGGATTCGATTTAGGGATGAATTTAGGGTTAGTGTGTATACTGTAGGGTCAATTCAATCGAGCTACTAGGGATGTAATGGAGGTTATACAGGCATTATATGCGGCTATGTCGGAATAATCCAGATTTGCTAGAAAAATAGTCGACTGAAACTTAGGCGCACTATTTAGGTTTTGGGGCTTAACAATGGAGATTCAGCTGGAAAAGAGAATAGAAATGACATGGAAACTTGGCCTATGGGGACTGATGATGGAGGATAACTACCAACATGGTGGTCCTAGGTTGCTTGTATAATTGTATAGCATAGGATAGCCCAAAAGGATATTGGTGATGATTTAGGCCCCTACAGTGTGCGGTCCAGGCCCATGCATAGGTTTTTTTTATGCTTTTGGAGGTATCGGTATATTTATTGGACTGCATGCATCATGTTTGCTGCTTTGGCCAGTCGGGATGAAACTTTCCGTGGAAACAGTTGGGGCTTTCGTGTTTCGGGTTTTCGGGGTTGGGCTGGGGCTGAACGCGTAGTAGGGCTCCGGGACAATGCTTCTAGGTCCTGCGTGGTGGTGTAGGTGCAATTGTGGCTGTAGAATTGTAGAAGAGGAGGGAGACCACTGGAAGCAAAGATAGTACCTCCTGTCTCAAAGAAGTCAACTCTAGTCACTTCCTGTTGCCGGGAGTCTACAACTGTTACCTACTTTGGGTGCTAAAGTTCAGAAGTTACAAGGTGCTCAGGTAGTTTGGCAGTCTCCAAAAACCACGGACTACCATGAGACCACCCAAACAGCCCTATACCGTAATGAAGCGGCCGTAGCACTGAAAATGATGTAAGATGGCTCCGTGCCCATTATTTTCTGGTTTAGGCTTTGGGGTGCTACGGGCGTCAGCTTCGGGCCGTACATCCGCTACTTTGGCGCCGACTCGGAACTGCGATCAACCTTAGTGAATGAGGCGGCGCAATCCAGAACTCTCAACCCCAAATCCCGAGCTCTAAGCCACAACAAGCCCCTAAACCGTGAACCCCTCTGTCCTCATCTTCTAACCCTACAACAGCCCTTACTTGCCAGTCTTGATGACTGTGAGAATGGGCTGCAGGAATGGAACAAAAATATTGCAGGGGATCACATATAGGGTTTAGGGTTGGGATAATATAGGGATAATGGAAATGATAATGCAAACAACTACAGTATAGGGTTTAGGGTTTTGGGATCAAGTCCTCCATGCCTCGCTAACAACCAGTGAGTATCCTGACCCTGTGGCAGGTTCACCCCACCCTGGATGCTGCAAATCCGAGGGTGTGGGCCCCAGTGGATGTCTGGGCGTTGTTGCAGAAAAGTTGCCTTCCGGGAACACAGCAATTCATATGAAGTAATTTTCGTTTATGATGGTATCTGGTTAGGGGACTTTGTATTCAACTCCCAAACCGCACATATATGGAATGGGACATATCATCAGGGTAAGTGACTCGTTTCGAACCAGCTGCAATTCATGGCACCAGCTTCAAGAATTTTTCTCTCTTGGCCAAACCCTAAACTATGAATCTTGAAAACCCAGCCCAAACCCTACACCCTATATAACCCATCAGAGTAGTAGTTTCCATTCTATTTTCCATTACCCCAAAATTATATAACCCCATCCCTAAACCCTAAACCCCTACACCCCAAACCCTAAACCCGGTACGCCGCAAACCCAGCCCAAACCCCAATCATCCTCACCGCAAGAGCGAGGCACCACAGCTGGAAACAAGAAGATCAGGGTCAACAAGGTACCTTCCTCCAAACTAACATTGAAACCCGAAAAATGGCCTAGAAAGACTACTGTCCTTCAAAAAGGAGACTGGATGTTTTCCATGTTTTTGTCTGCATGGGCAAGGCATACTTTCTTGCTTCACGGACTCTGAAATCCTTCGCCCCACGAGCCTCAACTCCACATGGGTAGGACTTAAACTCTGCCCAGATGTCGATGTAGTTCCTCGTTCGACAGCTTAGGCTTCATGTCCTGCAGTAAGAGAGCTGGATGATCTCGAAAAAGGAATAGCACTATATAAGAGGTCCAACTGAGTCAGCCATCCCCATGATCGACCCCAAATCCCTAAAGTTTAAGCACTGAACTTCAGTATGCCCGAACGAGACTCCATACAAGAACTCCACATAAGGACACCTTGCGGGACCTTAGGAAGCTTTTCGGGAATCTTGAGTTCCCCCACACGGGTTTGCCTATTCCGTCATAAGCCCATATGTCCCTGTTTTTCTCTGTTTTGAGTACGGCTGCTACTACTTAGGGGGCCCAACTGGGGGCGTGAATTTGACGACCTGCAGATCTCGTTTCTCATCTCGAAAGGTGTTCTGCCAGTTGCTACAGTACCAGCCCTACATGTTTACTGATGATCCCAACAGATGTAGTCCCCTTTAAGTAGATGGAATATGGGGTATATGGGGATCTTATTATAATATACCCAAAGCCATATTCTAGTTACTTAAGGGGGAAAATAACCCCAATTTATACCCTATTATCATATAGGTTTCCATTTTCTTTTCCATTATCCTTATATAACCCCAATAATAAATCCCATATTCTAGTTACTTTAGGGGGACTATATTTTCAAGAGTCTGAACTGCCGGAGCTTCCTGCCCTCTGGACCCTAACCCCTAAACCCTAATCCTTAAACCCTAAACCCTGTACAACCCCTATAGCTCCCTTCAAAAGGTCCCCGACTTGGGCTTTACATTTGCATATGGGATGCCGAGGTTTTAAGGGTTAAGCCCTCCGCGACACGTAGTTTTTTTTACCAAGTCCATGAACCCTAAACCCTAAACCCTAAGACCTAAGCCCCAAGTAATCACCTCTCTAAAATTCCCCCCCTGGGAATAATATTCCCCATGGATAAGGGTAATCCTTTGGGGGTATTTATGACAGGAAGGTGTGCCTCTTTGGTATTAGGGGAAGGGCTCCAGTTATGGAGACTAACCCCAAACCCTACACCCTAAGCCTTGCTAGTTGTGGAGTCAAAGAAATTTTCCTAGACCTTACTAACCCTAAACCCTTAACACAAAGCAACTTTCCCAAAAGTGTAGGATGGGCCACACCATGGGTGCTCGAACGGATACGCAGGCACAGCTTTCCTTTTTTCTTACTGGTGCTTAGGGTTTAGGTTTTAGAGTGTTTAGCGAAAGTGCGAGCATGAATCTCTGTAATAGTTTGTGTATCATCCTAATGTGGGGGTTCATCTAAATATCCTTTGAGGAAATTATTTCGGGATTGCGGAGATCTATCAGTAAGAATAGAGGGGAATTTATTCCATAGTGGCCATCTTGTAGACAGGATTTTTCATCAACTGCCAAGAAGACCACCAGAATAGTACCCATATTACATTGCCTCCCCCACTCCCCCTTAAGCACTATAATGCCATTGGTTTCCTCAACTTTAGGTTCTGCTCAGGTGCGTAGGAGCAGGAGGAAATCCCACACCAGTGGGATTGTTGACCGGTTTGGGTCACAAGGGGCTGCACATGGCTGCACGTTTTGGAGGGGCCACAAATGCATGACATGTTTCTTCTGACGTGTTTACGAAGCACTCCAAAGCCCTAAACCCCAAACCCTAAACCCCAGAGTTCATGTGCCCGTTTATGAGACCATTCAGAGGCAATGCAAACATGACGCTTAGAGTTTCTGGGAGGCAGGGTCATACAGGGTCTACTTCACAAGTACGGGGTGTAGGCACGGTGTAGGGTTTAGTGCGGGAATGGATTCGGGGGGGGATAGCTGCAGCATGCAGCGTGTTTCCCAGGTCCTCCATTTCTCCTGGTCGTTGCGACTGAAGGGTGCGAATTTGTGTATCCCATTGCTGCAAAGGAAATCCCGTCAAAACCTTATATATGCCTTTTTAACCGCTTTATCCCCCTTTGAAAGTGACCCTAGTTCGAGGAATTTCATGATTTCATGGTTGGCACCGCATAGGAAGATGAATGTCCAGAAGTCAGGAGAGTTCTGTTGCAAGGTGGAAGTCCGTCTTCGAGCCAGCCTCAGTGATCCTTTATAAGCAGGACCCTCCACGCTAAACCCTCAACCCTGAACCCTCAATCATAAGCCCCCAACCCTCAAGCCTAAACTCTCAAACCCCCAACCCTAAACCCTAAACTCTCAAACCCCCCACCCTAAACCCTAAACTCTCAAACCCCCAACCCTAAACCCTGAATTTTCACACCCCCAACCCTTAACCTTAAACTCTCAACCCCCCCGCCCTAAACCCTAAACTCTCAAACCCCCAACCCTAAACCCTGAATTTTCACACCCCCAAGCCTTAAGCTTAAACACTCACACCCTCAACCCTAAACCCTAAACTCTCAAACCCCAACCCTAAACCTTGAACTCTCAAACCCCCAACCCTAAACCCTAAACTTTCGCAACCCTAAACCCTAAACCTCAGCTGGGGGCCCTTACCACCCCCATGCTGCACTGGCCGTGAAGCGCGCAGGTTGACATCTCAGAGCCTGAGGCCCAGCGTGGAGAATTTGGGAGATCTTACGAACTACTTGTTTAGGGTTTAGGGTTTAGGATTTAGGGTCTAGGGTTTAGGGTTTAGGGTTACACCCCCTACACCCTAAACCCTAATGTAGAGTGTAGGGCTCATGGTTCATGGCTCAGTTTTAGGATTTGTGGACTCCAAAGTAAGTAGAAGAACAGCACTTTCTCGGCTACTGGAAATGGGTTTGGGGCCGTCCTTTCACCTACTTTGGGGGGTTCAGGTAGGAGTTTGCCAAAATAGGCATTCCATTTACATACAGTCCCCGTTAAGTAGATAGAATATGAGGGTATATGGGGATCTTCTTACAATATACCCAAAGCCATATTCTATCTACTTAAGGGGGACTATACCCAGAAAAACGGTTACTTATGACATGAATCCTGAAACGGGATTCCTTAGTTTTGGATTCCCCCCGGCCTCCCCATCTCCATGTGAGCTACAGTCTTGAAGTCCTTAAAGAGGGTTCCTATAGGGGATTATGTAGGGGAGTAGTATAGGGCTTAATTATGAGGCAGGATACTAGGAGTTTAGACTATAGCTCATGTAGACTGATAGTGTTCAGGGGTTTACGCCACTGAGTCGCTTAGGGGTGATCAGCACTTGAGGCTCCCTAGACCTAAACCACTCTGGCATCCAAAAGGTTTATGGCTCGGTTCACTGGGTAGAAGAAGAGCTATTTGGATGGCAATTGGTGTATCACTTTAGCCCACGCTCATTCTGAATCGTGCTTCGCCTACGTAATCCTCGTAGGACTCCTAAATTCGGAGAGCCCGCGGCCCGAGTACCCTGACAGCTCTTGACAAGCTAGACCAATATGGGTGACTGCAGAAGGCTTAGCATGGGGCTCCTATGTAGTTGGTTCTAACAACCCTACAGCTAGAACAGCGTCAGGGGTACTAGGGTACTATCGTGTGTAATCTTTCCATACTCATATGAAACAACAACGTATTAGATACTCCTATAGATTGAACCAGGGGTGGGGTGGTTTCTACCACTAGTATGAGAGGGTGAATGCTATAGGGTATTTCCTGACTTAGTAGATTCTGGGTCCCTGTAATTGCATGGGTTCCCACAATACTCCACATCCCCAAGCATGGTTTCCTGGACTTGGGAACTGTTATTTCCTTGGCTTCCGGTGAGATCGTACTTATCTGTTTGCCCCTGGCTCAGCAGATGTCCTACCAGGTCTACTTTCAAGCTCAATCAGTTTAACTCTTAGGGAAGGTCTCCGTCTCGGTCTCGGGGGTTGCATGCTGGGCGTACGGTCAATATTTCCCAGACGATTAATGGACATGGGTTCCTTTTTAGGGACTACATTAAGGACCATGCTGAACTACAAGAGGGAGCTACCTTGTATGCATCTGGAGCTCAGCTGAGGACCAACGTTCGCTTTTGTCCATGCTCGCCTGGGAAGCGAACGAGCCTGGAATGCAAAGAGACTACCCCTAGGGCTCCATGTCTATAAATAATACCTACATTGTGCCCAAAGTCTATAAATATGACCTACATTGGGCCATTTGGAGCCTTAGGGTACTACATTGATACTCGCGGGTTGGAGGGATTGGGTCGGATGATTGAGTGTTGGGGGTTTTGGTTTTGGGAGGTTGTCATATAGTGCATTCCAAACTTTGGGGTATGCCTAAAAGCCCTTTCTTTCTTTCGCCAAGGACTGCTGCTCACTGCAGAACTTAAATTCGTTTGCACAGGGTGTTTTTGCCTAGGGAAATGCGAGCTTTCGGTCCAGGCGTAGAAGCTTCAGGGAGGTTGATAATGATCACTGACAGCGTTTTGCGCGATGTCATTTCCGCTTACCCTAAACCCTAAACCCTAAACCCTAAACCTTAAAGTTTTGCGAATGGGCGAGCATTAGGAGCTCATGCGAGGACTTGTCGGGATCCCAGGGTCCAGGGGACCCTCAACCCTACACCCAAATCAGGCTCCAGATTCTAAGCCCTAAACGGTAACCGGGAGCCCCCTATCCCTGGACCTGCGGTCTGGAACCACGCTACTTCCCTTACCCAAGGAATTCCGCAACCAGCCCCACCCCACCCCGGAACATTGAAATTCCCCATAAAAGACTTGAGATAGTGGAGAGATAAAGCTGCTATGAGGGGGTGGGGGGGGTGTTTCATGTTTGGGGGAGAAGAGAGCAGGGTCTCCATTCCCGCCACAACTCTGTATGGGAAGCAAGGCAAGAAGTGCCATTGGAGATCCTGCGGCAGATGAGAAGTGGTGCTGTCGATTCGCAGAAAGCCTATTTTGTCGTAGGCGATGCGGCCATGGCGGCTCTACTGCGCTGCTTCGCACCTACGTGCTTTGCCGCGAGATGCTGCGCGTTTCCCTGCGTCCGCTTGATGACCTACAACGCTTTTCCAACATTCTGAGCAATCCTGTATATAGCCACGACCTGAACTTTGAGGCTTTGGCACGAGAGCTGCGAACCACTCGCGTGACAAGTATCGACACGCAGCATGATAGGTCCTCCCTCTAGATTTCGATCCCAAAGTCGTCAGCCTCTTGAACTCTTGGTCCCTTCCTCGGAGACACCAGTTTAGGACTCAGAGACCCATTTTCGCCCTAACTACGAAACAGGTTTTGAGTGTTAAGTGGTAAGGGTGCTTGAGTCCTGAAGCTTGAAACCTAAACCCTAGCCCTGAAACCCACTTGCAATCAAGTTGCCAGCCTAAACCCTAAGTTCCAAATCCTAAACTTACTAGAGCTGGCAGGGAATGAGGGAACTTCATCCCTATATTACCCCTCATAATATGTTCTCTTATCCGCTGCTAGTTCCTGGTAAGTAGGCCGTCGGTTCCCACAACCAAGGTACCAGGTGGTGATGATGACAAACCCTGGGGACATGCCTCTGCCGTTTGGCTGAACTAACTTTTATTGCGGTAATTCAAAAGAAAATGGAAACTACAATAGGTACCCATTGGTGGAATATTAGGGTTATAACAGGATAATGGAAATGTGTAGGATTTCGGGTTTTGGACTTAGGTTTGAGGGCATGGGGTGTAGGATCTAAGATCGAGGTTGAGGATTTGGGGCCTAGGGTGCAGGGTTTAGGGGGTAGGATGATTTAGGGCTTAGGGTTTAAAGCGTTGCGTTTAGGATTTACAAACAAAGAAGTCAGAAACTCGATTATTTGTGGTTTAGGGCTTAGGGCATGTTTTGCAGGTAGGTTCACAAAAAGGTCGGATTCCTCAAAGAAAACCGTTCCTCATGGTGTACATTTCTGACCCTCTGATACTCCGCTTATCTCTCTAGTGTCCCTCAGAAAAACTACCTTCAGAAGACCTACATACTCTTGAAACTTCTTGCAAGTGACCTGCCCATAAAGGCCACGCCCAGTTTGAGAAATCCTAACCTTAAACCTTAAATCCTAAATGCTAGACCCCCAAGCCCTAAACCTTAAACCCGAAACCAAGGAGTTACCAGATCCACACGGCAGTCGACGCATCAAAGGGAGGCGACGATTCGGGGTTTCGGGGTCTTATTTACAAGGGCTTAGGATTTGATTTAAGGTTTAGGGTTTAGGCCTCAAACCTGAAGCTGCAAATCCTAGATCCAACCTTCTTACCCTAAACCCCAAACTCTGAACCCTAGACCCAACGTTTGCCAACCTTCTTTTTCAGTCTCCCTGTCAGCAGGCGAAGCTCAAGGTTTGGGGTGCAGTTTCTCCAAGTTGTCAGAGATCTGGAATAGTAACAATAGTAATGATAGGGAGAATAGTAAGAATGGCACTAACAGTAATAATAGTAAAAGTACTGGTAAGAAGAAGGTCTCGGGTCCTAAGAGCCTAAGCCGTCAACCCCAATCCTTGCAAGAGCTCTCAAGCTCGCCGCGTGGGACCCATTCATTCCCCAGGGATCGTTCGCGAAGTCCCGTGAAGCCCAGGCTTTCCCCATACACCCTATTAACCAAAGGGTTTAGGGTCTAGGGTCTAGGGCTTGGGCTAAAAAAAGCAAGGCCCAAACCAGCCAGGTGATGATGCGGATGCAACTTCGCTGCGGGACTTGGCGGAGGAGGTGGGAAGAGGGCGGTTATATTTCTGGTCTGGCGCTTCGGGTTTATGGATGATGTCGGGCTGCGAGGCTATGGTTTAAAGTTTTGGGGCTTATCTGGTCCCTGGAAACTAGCTCCCATACCATCTGAGGATGGTACCTAAGTTCCATCTATCCCTTTACCGAAGTCCCATCAGGCTGTTGCAGCCCTTTCTTTGCTCCCAGCCCAAACCCTTAACCCAACGTTGGCAACTCTGCGCCGCTTCAGGATCTTGTTATAGCCTGCTAATCTCCGCGCTTAGCACCGTAGGTGTAGCCATCGTGTAAGCCCACATGGCCCCTGATGTGTTTACAATTGGGTGAAAAGTTGTAAGTACAGCTACATTGGGGGTCTATTTGCCCTGAAGCTTCCAAAAACATTTTGCGCTGGGGGTCCGTGGTTGAGGGATTATGTGACCTATGGACTAAAGTTATGTTGGAGGGAACCTGTAGGGGGATGTGTAGGGGGGTTAGGAAGGACCTTTAAGGCAATGATTTTAGTCCAGGGTTCAGGTAGAGCCTAGGGAGTAGAGCTGGAGGCTTAGGCTCCGAACTTAGGTTCAGGTAAGCCAACATAAGCACCAAAGTAGTTTCCTTTTGCAAGCATAGTATTGGTTTGCTTGAAGAATGGCCCTCATAATGATGTGGGTGAATATGCATCCCCTTTCTTAGGCGACTTCAGATATCTTCGTGATCTAAGACTCTCAGATTCCCTTGGAAACCTTAAATAATTACGTTCGGACCCTAAACCCTTCACCCCAAAGCACTATTCTTCTTTAATCGCGCCATACTTCACCCTCAAATGTAAGGTTAGGAGTTTGACCGCCTGACATGGGCCCTCAGGGCTCTTAGGGGGTTTCTAGGGACCCTAATGGGTACAAAACGGGTATGTAGTAGGTTTATAAAGATCCCAGCGTTAAGGGCCCACACCAGGGGCCCATGGTTCCAACCTCAGATCAGATCTACGCTTCTCGTGTGCTTCCCAAAGCTCGTAAGTATATGTACAAGCTCGTAAGTATATGTACACTGATGAAGAAGTCTCCTTGGAATCATCCTAGCTGACGTCCTGTACGTTACTCCCACTACTGCTAGGTATATCTCCTACTTCTACTTTTCAGCATCCAAGTCCCTTGATCCTCCAAGTAGCTTCACCGTCGAGGCCCCATTCCGCGCGTGGCCCACGCAGGGCATTATCCTTCCCCACCAGTCAGAATCTAAGACTCAGAGTTTGGGGGGTGGGGAGTGCTCTTCTAAAACCCAAGCTCTGAAACCTTGCAACTCCCAAATTGGGTCCCAAAATTAGGGGTACCTTCTGAGGGGTCCCTATAATAAGGACTATAGTATTTTGGGGTCTATAATGAGGTCGCCTTGTTTAGGGAAACTGCCAAATTGGGCTTGGAGCGTTGGGCATGCGGTTCAGGGCATGACAAAGCGTTCAGATTGCAGGTTCTACTCAAAATTATGGGTGTTTTTGGTTATGTCTAGTGGCAGAAATATGGGGGAGCCTGATTCAGACAAACAACGCGTATCACTCACAAGGTTCCCAAGCTATCCCTCGGGCTCCAATTACCCAAATAATGGGTTCTAGGTTCCCTGTACCCTATAGTTACATAGCCCAGTAGCCTACTATTTAGGTAACTGGGGTCCTTAGGGTATAGCAAATATGGGTGGTTCATAATAGGACCTCTAGGCTTTCCCATTTTGAAGTAGGGTCCCCAGTCTGGGACTATATGAGCCATATCTTAATTTCCTCACAGGGGGCTAGATTTAGGGTTTAGGCTATACCGGATATTAAGGGGGATACTAAGTTACTAGGAGCTTTGACAATGGCTCATACGGAGATATAACAGAATGGAAAAGAAAACAGAAGCTACTGTTTGGTGTTTAGGGTTGAACCTCTGAAGCGGTCCCCCCCAATGAGCCGCAACAAAGTCACTGTATGGACTTCACATGAGCAGCATTTTTTCATATTATTAGCCGTAGTCTAAACTCCTGAAAGAGGGCTATATAGAGGATTACATAAAGGACTACTATAAGGATATTAAGGGGGATACTAAGAGTCTAGACAGTAGCTCGTATGATGGTGTTTTATTTGGATGCTATAGTCTCCAATGTACAGGAAGAGGTTATTCTCCTCCTTTGTTTATGGTATCTCACAGTTAAGGCTATAACTATAACCGTTCCTGGTTGAGCCCCAGACTCCAAAACCCTAAAAATCCTGAACTCTTAAGAATTTAGCCCCTAAGCCCTAAAATCATAAACCCTTACCCCCTCAGCCCTAAGCCTGTCATCGTAAATCATCGTAAACCTAATACCCTAAACCCTCATGCTTCCTAAGAGCCTCTTAGAAGGATCTCCAGACTCAAGGATGCATCCCCAGGAATACAAACCCGAAGCGGTTTAGGGTTTGGGGTTTAGGATTTGGGGTTTGGGGTTTAGGGTTTAGGGGGAGGGCCCCAAAATGATTAGGAAGATGATTTGGGAATTGCTCACCCAACAACCGTCTACGGAAGGGGCTGCGTTTGCGGCTGTACACATGAAAAAAAATTCCAAGTGTTCGTGCAGGGCAGTACCCAAAAGACAGCTGTAAGTGTCAACTCTGACCTGGATCGGAGCCGTGCTCCCCTTTCATTTGGAAAGTCCCATATGCTCTATATTCTTATCCTCTTTAAAGAGGATTATATAGGGTATTATATGGGGAAACTATAATTGGGGTTACTAATGGGGATACTAGGAGTTTAGACTATAGTTCATATGCGTCCCGAAATTGATGTTGATTTGGATGTTTCCCCGCTGTCCGGAAGCTTGAACCATCCACTACTGACAGGGATTGGGATGTACAGTTCAGGAATGGAAAGCCATAGAGGGTGACTTGTGGATTCTCAAATCCAGGGCGACCTGCCAGGGGCCGAGCTTGTTACAACAAGGTTCCCAAGCTGTAAGATATGGAATTTTGTGGTTTGCCCTGATGTCGTCCTAGAAGGAATCTCAAATGTTGTTTTAGAGCTTTGCGGAATAATCTCCAGGTGTTTCTCAGGATTCCAGTGTAACATTAGGGTCCAACAGCATGCCCTTCTTAAAAGATCCCATTTGAGGTTCATGTCTCTTTCGCGCTTTAGCCGTTTCCAGTCGCAGAACCAGAATCGACGCTTCTCCGCCACAATCCCATGGAGCTTCAACGAACCTTCATTGACGTCAAGCAGGCGCAGGGCATTCATGGCCTGGGGATGCAGAGCTTGCAGTTTAAGGCTTTTAGGGTTTAGGGTTTAGGGGCTTTTGTTTAGGGATTGTGTGCCGATGGTTTAGGGTTTGAGGGTGTAGGGGCTTTAGGATCTCATGGTTCTAGTGATGCCGGTTCACGGTTTGGGCTGAAGGTTTAGAGTTTGGGATTCAGGGTTTCGGGTGAGAGTCTTCAAGACATAGTGGCAGCAAGCTTCAAACTGTCTGAGTTGCTGAAAGAAAGTGCGGATGCCGTAGCGATCTCGTATATATTAGGCGACTGATAGGTTGTCACGGCTCGCCCTAACTTGCTGACTTTACTGGGCTGCTGTCAAGGCACTTAACTTGCTATCACAGGGAACCCCATTATTCACTATGATATACCCATATTATGGTAACTTAATTCAAGTTCCTTCACAGCAACCCAGTGTAAGTGGGGAATGAAGGAATGGACAAGAAAATGGTGGCCATCACGATCCTGGAGATGGTATAGGGTCTACCATGGGAATCCATCCTTCCATTCCCCAGTAGCAGCCATTAAGGGTTTAGGGTTTAGGGCTTGGAGTTTAGGGTGGATTTCTTTGATATCTCCCATGCTAGGGCTTCCAACTTAAGCTCATGGACCTCCAAACATCGTCCTGACGGAAGATGGGCACAGGAGTAGTGTAGTAAGCCGCTGGAGAGGATGTACAAATGTGTCGGAGAAGTTCAAGTGGACCCCGACGCCTCGAAAAAGGGGTTTTTGACCAGGCATGATTCTGTGCGCATGAACTGGGGATCCCAATATGAGCTGTAGTCTAAGCTCCTTGAATGGGGTTTATATGGGGATTATCTAGTGGGGTATTCTAGGGGCTCTTAAGGGGGATACTAGGAGTTCTTAGACTATAGCTCACATAGACACGTAATGTACAATGATCCTTTTTGGAGACCCTGAAATGCAGCCCAATTTTTTGGAAACACCCATTTCGGAAGGGTTTGCTTCACTTGTTGTCTTTGTAGGCCCTCCAGCGTTAGGTTCGTAAAATAACACAGTTTAAACGTTGGGGTTTCATGTAGACCCTGATGAATAAACCCCCTCCCTTTAAGCACCTTCATATTAGGATCCCGACTATAATCCCTGTTAAGGCGAGGGGGTTTATTAATCAGGGGTCTGGGTTAGGATTCGGGGTGTTGAAGTGATGAAACTTACTTTCTAGAGGTCAGTAGGAAATAAGGGAATACAATCCCTGCCCCTAGTGAGGAGATACAACTTAAGGAGCCACTGCGCTAGACTTGTTGTTGGTTGTTCATATGAGGTATAGTCTAAACTCCTGGTATCCCCCTTGAGAACCCGTATAATATTCCCCTAGATCATCCCCCATATACCCCCCCTTAAGGAGTTTAGACTATGGCACATATGGAATCAAGGAATGGAACGGAATGGAGCAGAGAATGGACACCTGCATCTCCTGGGTTGCCGTGTTTAAGTTACTATATTGGGGAAAACACATTAATTACTATGTATACCCATTATGGTAACTTAGTTTAGGTTCCTTAGCGCAGCCCAGTCTTATCGAGGATGATGCAGTGGCTACTGGAGGAATCCCTTCCTCCATTCCGTGTTAACAACCACAAAAACGATGTACTCTGGATTTTAAAAACCTTGCATGACGCAAGTATACTAGAATGCCCTAATTTCCAGCGTAGAATATATTTGGGGCCATGCAGGATTTTTAGTGGCATTTTCTCTAAATAAAACACCCCAATATAGACCCCACTATACTATAATCCTGACTACATGGATGAATGCAGGATTAAGGTTTACGGTTTAGATGCTCCAACGCCCTTGTTTCAAGCAGGTTTAACTTGAGATACTGAAATCTTAGCTGACTTCCACTGCATTCAGACCCTAAACCTTGACTTACTCCTAACCCCTAAGGCATCCTAAGGCCTAGGCCATAGGCCTGGAAATGCTGAATCCCGACCCACGAGTCCTAAACCCTGAAGCGCTGAGTTCTACGCCCCAAAACCCTAAACTCTAGAGACTCTAAACTCCAATCCCCCTAAATCCTAAAGCCTGTACCCTAAACTCCGCCTAAATCCTAAACCCTAAACGCCCTAAAGCCTGAAGGGCTTCTATCCTGAGGCGCGGCCGGCGGAAAAGCGTGCTGCAAGCCTTCCAGCTCGCATCGGCAGCTTCATTGGTGAAGATGCTCCTGACACTTGCCATCATTTGTTGCTGATAGATATTGGTGTATGGGTTTAGGGTTTAGGGTTCCGGGTTTAGGGTTTAGGGCTTAGGGTTATAGATATTAGGGTTTAGGGTCTGGGGTACTTAGCGATTGTATTGCGGTATTGTACGGATTCTATAGGATTCAAGGCATTGTTATCCCAATAATGGGCAACCAAATGGAAAATGTTACGGAATTTGGGTTTACATGGGATTAGGAGGCTCCTTTTTGGGGGAGAATGCAGGACAGCATTCTAAATATAAAGTACATTCTGGCGTTCTTTGCAGCAGACCGCTCATTGCTTCAGATGTAATGTAGACCCTGATGAATAAACCCCTTCCCCTTCACAGGGATTGCAATAGGTATTGTAATACGGATTCCAATATTACGGCCCGTAAAAAGGGTGAGTTTATTAATGATGGGTCTACATTAGGTGTTGCAGTCAAGGAGTTCGGCCTGCCCTGAGTTCCAGTCCGTTCAAAGAAATCCCTACCGAGTCTCGTCAGAGTCATGCCCTACCCTAAACCAATATGAGCTATAGTCTAAACTCCTTAAAGGGGGTTATATAAGGGATTATATAGGGAACTACTGTAGGGAATATTAAGGGGGATACTAGGAGTTTAGACAATGGCTCATATTGGGATTATGTTGGGGTATATTTCTAGGCTTAATATAGGTGATATATAGGGGCAATGGAAAATGAAATGGAAGCTACTATTGAGGGTTTCTTTGGGCCCTAAACCCTGAACCCTAAGCACTAAACCCTAAACTCCAACCCGGAAATACACAAATCTCTAGGGTTGAAACCATGGGCCCTTAGTATGGGCCCTTAACCCTGGGATCCTCATATACCTAATATATACCCTATATGTAGCCTTAAGGGTCCAAAAAGGCCCAGGGGCCCATATTAGGGGCCCATACTTAAAACCTTAGAAAATCTCCAGGAAGCCCAGCTTCCGGGTGCCAGTGGGGCTGCCTACCCTGAGCCCGAGAACATACAAGCCCCAAGCTCTGAAATATCAGGGGTTATATTGGGACTATTGCAGGGTGTAGGATTTAGGATATTGGGGCTATTGTAGGGTTTACGGTTTAGGATATTGGGACTATTATAGGGTTTAGGGTTTAGGGTTTCGGGCTTAGGAGGTATTACAGGAAGGGCTCGTGGCTACAGCTTTGAGAAGGTAGGGCTTAGGGTACTGCCCCCACTTTGTAAGAGTTGGATAGTATTCAAATGCAGTTATATGTAGTTTTTAATATGACCCCTAAGGTAGACTGTTACAGGCTGGGGCAGTACCCGAGGTAGGGCCCTCATGTGTCACGGCACACAGGATGGTCCGACTGCCATCCAGCATCTTGGCTGCAGCAAGGAACAACCTGGGCTGTTTGTAGCTTATTACCATATTATTGTATTAGTATTATTCTTAGTTATTGTTTTCTCATTACCATTATTACTATCATTGTAATGCTAATCCTTTGCTTTCATTTTCCTCTTGCTACTAGGACCTGCTGCTGCCGCTGCCGCTGCTGCTATTAGTAATATGGCGACGACGACCACTGCTACTGCTGCTTTTCTGCGGCGCGAAGACAGTGCATGTCCTCTAGCGAACCACAAAGAGCAAGCTTGTGGGCTGGCCAATCGAGATGGCGCCATTTGTGGTTTGCGTGCATGAGGATTGCAAGCCGCAACTGCTATTGCCACTCGAACTACCGTTACTACTTCTACTACCACGACGACCGCTACGACCAGGATTGGTACTACCACCTGGCTTTTCGTTGCGTTGTTTTCTTGTTGCCAGTTGCCAGTAAGGATGCTTACACGCATTGTCATGTTGCATAATCAACATGCAGGAAGCACGGCCATTCATTTCTGCATTTTCTGCGTTGCTCACATTTTCTAAACAGGCGCCTTGGTTTTTGCTCAGACTGGCCTTAGTTTCGATTCCAGGGGTGATGGGTATGTCGTAAGAAGAGCGGAGTGCCAGAGGCCCCTTGAGACATAGAATCTTGCCCTGGAATTCAAGCCTGCCTCATAGGATTTTGGCGAAGAGGAAGCTCAATGCGAACAAATCAAGTCAGAGTTTTTTTTCGACCTCGTCCTGCGTACCGTGCAAGACTTTGTGGTCCATTTTGTTAGGGCTGAGCCCCACAACTATGCCTGTGCAAAAGCATGCCCATTGCTCTGATCATTTCTTTGTGGCTCGATTCTGTGCCGCTCTGATCCGAGCACATCTTTTCAATCCGATGTTCAGGGCCTGAACTGTGAACGGTAAGCCGAATAAACCTAAACCAAATTCCAAGCCCTACAGCCTGGACCCCACGCGCAAGGTATGTTCAGGAGCTAGCCACTCGAGCTGAACAACTCCACCTCTTGCGCCCGCTTCAGCAGGCAGCTGGATGTATGACGCATAGGGTCTAGGGACAGTCATGATTTTGTTTTTGTGTTTTTGTGGTTTAGTATATCACGTGCCAATTTTGACAGCCCCCCCCCCCCCCNNGGGTTTAGGGTTCAGGGATTATTCCTTTGAATATGCCGAAAGCATGTTGACCTACGAGACACTACGTAGAAGCTGGGAGTTCAAGGAACATGTAGCGGCTCCATTTAGGGATTGTAGAATGATAATAGTAGGGGGTATGTACTTGATTCTGTGGCATCACGCTGTTTTGAAATAGGGGGAGGTGATGATTTGGAACAGGGACACGCTAGCCTAACTAGCCCACACAATAGGCGATGCAGAGTCAGATTGTAGATTTTGGAATTGTTGTATAGTTTTGGCGGGTCAGTTTGCAGAAGCCACAAGCGGAGTCCTTATTGATATACCCCCCCTCAAACCATAAACCCTAAATCCTTTCGGTGACCGCTCAATCAGCACAGCAAGTGCCTGTTGAAGCAGTGGCCACCGACTGCAGATGGGCTTGAGTGGCAACAATTATACTACGGGCGGATGCTGAAGGATCAGGGTTTAGGGTTTAGGGTTCAGGGTTTGGGGTTTAGGGGTTTAGGGGTTTAAGGGGTCAGGGGTTTAGGGTTTAGGGTTTAGGGTTACGCCACTAAGTCCTAAATCCGAAGCTCCGAACCCTGACCCCGACACCATCGTACTTTCCGCCTGCAACTCAAAAGAATACGTACTCGGAAACATGGCAAGTCTTTGTCTCTGGGAATCCCAAGGTGAGGAGAATTGCTAACTTTGTAATGGGTAAATGCAGGTTCGCCTAGGCCAAACCTTACTGGTGGTTAGTAGGGAATAAGGGAATATAATCTCTACAGAATGCTTATATAACATATTCCCCCTAATCCTTCCTAACCCTAAATCCCAAACCCTATTTTTCCCTCACTCCCTTCTAGCCACTAGGAGCAACAAGGTCCATCAAAACGGTTCGCTGCCTTTGAAGCCTCATCCCGAAACCTTGCCAATGTTCCTGAACTGTTATCTCACCGGGGATTAGTAGGGAATGAGGCAATAANNTTTAGGGTTTAGTGTTGAGGGCTAGTAGGAAATGAGGGAATTTGTTAAACAAGTGTTTTCCGTAATCTCTACTTTAGCATCTGTAAATAATTCAACTTGGCAAAATATCAAGACTGTAGGTAATTCGTAGAACAGTCCGTCCCTTTACCAAGCTTTTGTGACGCACCCTAAACCCGAAATCCTAAACAACTTGAAACCTTAGCTTCTGTCCTGTAGAAGCCTCGCCCTGAAAAACTGGGAATCAGATTCCGTTAGAACATAGCCGAAGAGCGCCACGCCACCGAAGGCTTATGACAGAACACCCTAAACCACAATCCCCCAAACCACTGAAACCCCAAATCCCCCACATATCCCCTAAACCCTAAACCCT
>CAJNIZ010026014.1:0-17321 GCA_905231905.1 Symbiodinium pilosum | reverse complement strand
TGCCAAAACCATAATAGCGTTCGTGTTCCTAGAGCATACGAGTGCCAGAGTGTCCATGCCCAAACCATTCTAATGTTCGTGTTCCTAGAGCAGACGGTCACCAGAGCATCCATGCCCAAACCATAATAATTTTCGTGTTCCAAGAGCATACAGTAACCAGTACATCCATTCTCAAACCATAATTCCGTTCAAGTTCCAAGGGGTTCTTGCGGGCCCTTGAATCGAAGGACGGCTCTGACAGCCTGCGAGCACAGCGATGCACTCCAACCTAACGACGACGTTGTTCACTGGGAATTTCCATGCTATCCTTAAAAACCATAATAGTTCGCAACGTTCCAAAAGCAGAGTTCGTACTGTATTTCACAATACGAAATCCGTTTGCCGCAGGGAAAATGCTCTAAAATCGTTCGTTCTCCTTAGGCTTGCTGAAAATACTGGCGATCAGCCGCGTCTGTATTTCTCTGGGACCTCGCGTGGCTTCCGAACCACTGCGGACTACGCACCATGGACCTGGTTACTACGTTCCTTAACAGGAACCCAGTGAATCCTTATCAGACGATGCAAGCCAAGCAGTCAAGGGAACCAATGGAATACCTAAAACGAGCCACTGTAACAGTTATCAGGTCCAGTTCTGTTTTTCTGCACAGGTCACCATCCAGTCATGAAATTGCTAAGTGTAAGCTACTCAGGACCTAGGCTTCGATGAGGTTAAGGGTTTAGGCTTTGAGTGGTGTCCGTGGGCTTGCGCATAGTGACTTACTGTGGTGCTTCTCAACAGAAGGAAACGGCTTGTCTGGATGTTCAAATGACGCGTTGGCATCGCTACTCCGCGAGCTTTTGCCAATAGCTTGTAAAGATATATCTACTACTTATGCAACCCTTACCGGTAGTTGACATGTAATAAGTTCGACTTTGCTGTATCCTGAAGTAAAGGGAGACCATGATGTCAAAGAGCTTGGCTAGCCCAAGCAACGGCTTGAAAGCCATTTGTATCAGTAGGGTACAGTTCAACAGTAACTGACTACAGAATCCCAAGTCTCATCAGAGCAAGTGGGGCCTATGCCTCGCGCACCAAAGCTCTCTTCAGCCACGCAAGTCTAAACCTTACGCCTCAAACCCTATGCAGCCAATTCCAAAGGGGACCTACGAAGACCACTGTCCTTGTAAGCGGCGGCTAAACGGCTTCAACTTTGCGTTGGGGCAAGTCAGTTTCCGGATCATTTTTAAACACTGAACCCTCAACCATAAGCGCCGCGCACCGAAGAAGGGTCTTGCGAGTCCGTTTTGCGCCTGCTATCTGTGAGACGTGCTAGCAGGGCAAGTTGAGTCGAAAAATGGGTTCCACAGAGCGGGGATTATTTGGACCCTCCAATGTAGTTCCCCTTTGGGTTGCTTATGTTTTTTTGGGCAAAGAGTAATACTGTGAGGACGTGCATATGTATATACACATTTATACGGTAGTTTCCCAAAATTAGGGGACCCCAATATAGACCCCCAAAATGCTTTAATCCTTATCATTGGGCACCCCCAAAAAGGTACCCCTAATGCCAAGAAACCCGCATATATGGTAGGTTGTCAAAATTGTGGTCAGGCTGTGGGTTCCCAAGGTATCATGGGCCGCCGTATAATGAGAACCCGAAACGGGACCGCTTTCTTCCCTCGGCTTACTGGAGGCTAGTAGGGAATAAGGGAATGGAGCAGCTTTTTTTTTTCTCTGCATGAAAGAGCTATGATGGCCTGAAGTTGCAAGAGTGCTCGCGTAGCCTCGGGCCTGCATGGCGTAGTCTCGCGTAGTCACATAAAGGTTATCTTGTCCGCGTAGTCTGCGTAGTTTGTATGTTTCATAAGACATATTGCGTAGAGCATTGTGTAGGCCATGTGTGCCGCGTAGTCCGCGCAGTCAGTTGAACAGCAAGAGTATCCCCGCGTAGTCTCTTCCGTAGGGAAAACAACCATTCTGCGCGGTCCGCGTAGGCCTGCATGTTAGTATAAGAAACTTGAGGTTAAAAAACAGTGCTCACTTGAAAAGAATCAGTACATGATCCGTATGTGACATATTGCCTCATTCCCAGGCAGGAGCCAGTCAGGATTGGAAGTAGTACAGTTCAGGGGTTAGGGTTTAGGGTTATTTTGGGTTTAGGGTTTAGGGTTGTTTTGGGCTTAAGGTTATTTTGGGTCTGTTCGTGCCCGTGAAGATAGGCTGTAGCGATTTGGAGGACGACTCGGAGCTTCACGGGTCTTAGTTACCACTTCTCTTGGGAATATATGGTAGTTTGCCAAAGTAGAGGGACCCCAATATAGACCCCAAAATACTACAATCCTTATTATGGGGATCCCCCAAAAAGGTACACCCAATTTTGGGAAACCCTCATATCCCCATTCAAACGAGGTGTACTCTATAAGAGACCAGCAGGGAGGAGTCTAGGGTTTAGGGTTTAGGGCCATATTTAGTTGCAAATTTGCATGGACCTCACGTGTTTCAGGCTGTAGGGGTTCAGGAGTTTAGGGTTTTTGGGGATTATAGCCCAAGTATAACTGGTACTTATATCTATTACGGGACTTAGGGGGAATATAACAAGCACAGTTTTGTTGGGGCATCAATTACCCTTCAGTATGCTAAACCCTGAACCCTAAAACTCTAAGCCTAAGCCCCAAACCCTCAAACCCCAAAGCCTTGAAGCCTAGACCGTAAGCCCCAAACCTCCAAACAGCCGAGGTTCCACCTTATCGTTCTGGAGTTTGCCCCGACTGTGGCGAACCTACCCACATGAGCTATAGTCTATAGTCTAAACTCCTTAAAGGGGGTTTTACAGGGATTATACAAGGGACTACTATGGGGCTTACTAAGGGGGGATACTAGGAGTTTAGACGAAAGCTAACATGAGTTCCCACGTGTCTAGCCAGGGTTTAGGGTTCGGCTTTTTCAGTAAGTTATGGTTTGTGGTTAAGGGTTAGGGATTTAGGGTCCAGGGATTTGGGAGGGCTCAGGGTTTAGGGTTTAGTAAATTAGGGTTAAGGTTTTAGAGTTTTTGGGTCTACCCAGCCCCGTGGGAGGGTCTAGAAAGTAGATCCACGTTGAGGGTTCCTAGAACTCACCCAATATTCGTGTAGGCTGCCATATCGGGGACTTCCACTTACTTCAAGATTGTCACGGGGGTCGGGGTCGGGTTTACGGGTATGGGTGTTTTTGAGCGGCAGAGGGGGCTAGAAAGCCCGAAGTATCTGACGGCCCCATGGCTGAGGCGATAGATCATTGGGCTGTCCTCAAAAATTATGGGCCCATTCTGGTTGTAGGTTATATTACACCAGCCAATATTTAGGGGTACCAAAATGGGACCAGCATTTTGGGAACTACCCCAGTATTCCGCCTTCATGATATGTTGTGGTGGAGGCATTACTTGCCCTGAGGGATTTGCGTGAAGGCTTCCATTTATCAACCCGTGCTCTCGTGTTTTAGTCTCCGGGGATTACCCTAAACTTGCTAAACCCAAAATCCTAAACACTAAATCCTACACCCTAAACCTATTGGTCTCATTTTCAACTAACAGATAAGTTTTTGGAATGCAACAGTAGACACTGCACCCTAAACCTTCCAGGGCATCTAAGCCGGGATCTCAACACGCCCCGGTATCTTAAGCCTTCCGTACCAAGCCTCTGCATTTCCCTTGAAGTTTAGTTACTTGCATTGCTCTATTCTACTGGCACAATACGACTGACACTCTAATGTAGACCCCTGATTAATAAACCTCCTCCCAGTAATAGGGATTCTAATAGGGATCCCAATATCAAGGCCCTTAAAAGGAGGAGGTTATTAATCACGGGTCTACATTAGACTTTTTTCCAGTAGAATCCCGGCGTGCCAGTTTTTTGTAGTTTGGCGGAACCTGTGCTAGCCTTTGTAAGGGACCTTTGAAAGGTGTACATAGGGGTCCCTCTTTCAGTTTCATGTACTCCCGAATATATTCCCTAATAAGGAACCCATGTCTATGAACATGCGTGGGGAATATTGACTTTAGCTCATGTGAGTCAGGTCCCGAAAAACGAGGTGGCATACTCTGCCAACTTCCAGGTAGACGAAGCCTCAGAATCTTTAGGGTTCGGGGTTTAGGGGGTGGTTGTCAAAATCACGGTCCTTTAATTGGCCCCGCTTGTAAATATACAGGGTAGCCTGAAAGGCACCCACTGGGGATGCGGCAGAGACTTTCAAACTTGGGTTTGCGGCATGTTTGTTTGCTTGTTTGTTGGTCTCTTTGTTTCTTTTGTTTTTTTTTACCCTTGTGGTTGTGAGCTCGTGGTGCATGAGGTCATTTTGGCAGGCACTCAAAACTCTGGTGCGGGGCTTTCGAGCTTGGGATTTAGGACTATAAGCGCTGTTGCGCGTATTGCAGGGAGCCACACTGATCGGCACGCTTTGCTAAGAGATCTGGGGAACCAAATGGAAAGCACGATGGGAAAATTTGCGGCGTCTGAGAATATGTAAGGACGGCACGAGGGCTATGCAGTTGCCTAAATTATCAGAGTATGGCTTTGTGTAGATTTCAGTTAGCTAGGCGTTTTAAGAGTTCACAGCATAAAAGTTCCACCTTCTTCTGGATTGATTACTTGAATGGGTATTCGCGTGCTCCAAACACAGAATCAAATCAGCCATCTACAAGTGAACAACTTTGTTCTGAACACCGCCATCAAGAAGGGGAACGGGCCTAGGGTGTAGGGTTTAGTGCTTAGGATTTAGGGCTAGGCTCGGCAATAAGGGGGTGAAGGGTTGAACCTTTCAGAAGCTGAAGGGGAGATAGTTCCTATAGCAGCTACTCTGGATGAATGGTTCCGTGTGCTGCAAGATGAGATTTGAATCATGAAGCCGTTGAATTATGATTGGTTCTTAATTTGAGGCTTCCAGGATCACCAATACTCGAGCTAGAATTAACGCATGGACAACATTTTGCTTGGGCAGCAGTATCTGCGACGAGGACTTCTGCAATGTTGTTGCCCATGGGGAGGGGCAGAATGAACAATGCACAATCATATGTCCCCAATGTATCCTGACATACGATGGCATGTGCCTGAAGATGCAATGGCGCTCTTTAGCCTACTGCTGCATTGGTGCTTCCTTGTCAAGATCATTGAAGGCGTTCAATCCCAGGGAAGCCTAGATTGGAAATGTATAACGCAAGGGATTGGGGTGGTTTGAGGGTTTGCATCTTCGCCCGAATTTTTAGGCCCTAAAGTGTGAAACAAAGTCTTGCCCAGGTGGTGGACTATTACGAGAACCAGCCCAAAACCATCCGGGTTTCAGGGAGGGCCCCGACCCTGGACCCTTTTGACCTAGGTTGGGTTTAGGGAGGTCTATCATGAAGCACTAGTGTTATCGATATAAGTGTTTATGGACCATAGGATATTACTAGAGTTGTTCCCTTCCTTAGTTCTGTTTGGTTTGTCAGTGTTGGGTTTGGGGCTCACAGCAGTTTGGGATCCACTAAAGCTGAAATACCTAGAGCCATAATCTAAACTCCTTACAGGGGTCATACAAGGGATTATATAGGGGACTACTACAGGGGTTAGTAAGAGGGATACTAGGAGTTTAAACTATGGTTACTTTACGAGTTCTATGTTCAGCTAATTGCTAGGTCCCCACAATTGTGGGCTTGCAGTTCGAGACGTGGATTCCTGAATTCTAGGGTACGGTAGCAGTTATGGAGGATTTGCGTTCTGGGCTCATCTCAGCGGTATTCGCAACCCTCTCTCTATTGCACCTTCGCACTTCATGGTCTTCAAGTTTGCGGCTTAATTTTCAACAACAGGCATCCCCGCGAAACACTACTCTTAATTACTGGGACTTCTGTATCCTGGAGCTAAGTTAAGCCCCTACCAGCAACCTCTTCTACAATGCTTTTCTAGGACCCCTGCTACGGTGACAGGCTCACTTTGTTTTCCTTTGGCCGCTGCCTAAACACCCCGATCGCACTACCCGCCCATCACTGTTGAACACACCATAGCAACTGAGATTGCACGAATGTCCCATAGTGAGTTCAACAGCCATTATGACACAGCTTGCGCATCCCTAGGAACGATGCCCCTATTGATTCCTAAAAGGTTTTTCTATCTCCAGCAAGTACCGAAGTATAGTGGAACCGGCTTGAAGTAGAGGTGGGTTCACACATTACTCAGCAGGACACCCGCAATAGCACCCGACGGAAGAGTCTCAACTCGGAACCTTCAGCCTTGAATGAAGTTAAACCACCCTGAACCCTAAACCCTAAGCTAAACTTTAAACACAGAACTCCAAGGCTCCCAAAGCCCTTAACCCTTAGACCTGTATTTGGAAGCTCAGGGGAATTATAGCCAAATTAATACAGTCCCAAATAAAGAACCCATGCTGATTCAACTATGTAGGAAACGTTGATTGTAGCTCATATAACCCTTCTAATATAGCTACTATATAACCCCGTATAACTCTTCTTACCCATCTGCGTAATATTGACAGTAGCTCTTAAGGGGCATAATATAGACCCCCAAAACACTATAATCCTTCTTATCGGAACCCCCAAAAAGAACCCTAATCCCTGAACCTTACCTACAATTCTGGGAAACCACCATATAGGGCTGTATAAGATTTTATGCTGGCAAGGCTTGGCAGCCGCAGCTCGCTTTCTGCAGTGGCCAAAGCACCATCACCTTCCCACCCACGCGCATCCGCCTCGTTTGGGTTTGGGGTTTTAGGGTTTAAGGTTCCAACCCCTTAGCCCCCGCCAGCCCTAATGTGCAACATTGCCTTCCAGCAAGTAAACTGTATTGGAGAACATTCTTGGAAGTTTGGATGTGAGAAGGTTACTATTACCCTAAGGGTCCAAGTACCTGATAATCATATACTTACCCAAAGCCTGTACTATAGTTACTATTACCCAAAACCCAAGTACCTAATTATTGGGCACATTGACCCTCTGGGTTAGGGGGAAGGCCCGAAACTCCGAACCTTAAACCCTCAAACCCGAAACCTTGAAGCCTATGAACCTTACGCCCCCACACGCTTAACGGGCATTTTGCGGGAGGGTCCAAAGTTGGGCCTGAGGGTCTATGAAATTCGCCTTGGTTTTATGTCCTGTACTTGTGTGGTGTATAGCACCACAATCGGCCGTTTAGGTTTTTAGGGCTTCGGGTTCCGTATGGATACAGGTAGATCCCGAGCCCTGAAACTAAGACCCTACACCTTCAGTCCTGGAATCAGAGAAGCGCAGCCCTACTTCAAGCTGCCTACGGCCAGGTGCTCAGGCATAGCATCGAACCTAGCGGCGCACTCAGCTGGTGTAGTTTCAGCACAGATCCCCATGTCAAAGTATCAGTCCGATGAGTTTGACCCAATTCTAAACCCTAAACCATCCCAAAGCCATAAACCCCAAACCATCCCAAACCCTAAACTTGAAAGTGTCCCAAGCCCAAAACCCTGAAGTGTGGCACGCTCGACCGGGCACACAAGCTCATCTTGAGATCTACGTCTTCATGCGCGCCATTCTGGACTCCTCACAAGAGTTCCCGTACCTCTAAGAAGAAGCCCAACCCCCCGCCTGCAACAGTGCATTGTTACGCTAGGGGTGGGGTGCAGGGTCTACCGAGCAACGAGTTGATTAGCTGCTCCCCTGCTAATGCAGCCTCATTACCGGTAACGTGATTAGACCATCATGTGATACCAATACCTCTGGTCTGCGGTGATATTAAGTGCCCAACGTAATCTTCACAGTGTTTCCCCAAGAGACCTTATATTGGGGGACATATCTGATATCATGAGTTGCGTGTGGTTCACATTCGTATGAAGGGATTCCTCCCTATTCAGTTAGAAGTGGAGGGACTCCTTCAGTAGCCTGTGAACCCCAACTGGTCTAAGGTGTATTTTTTTTGAGTGACTATGCAGAGAAAAGCCCAAGTCATAACCAGGCCATACGGGAGAGCCCCCTAGACGAACTATGATAGATGACATCCTCAGCGGGCGGTATAGCCCTAAACACTAATAAATACCCTCCACCCCTGACATTAAACATCTTTACACGAGACCGTGTTACTTGGGAAACAAATTCAATTTGCAAGGATGGGTGTGAGTGTGTAGTGCTAGTATGAAGAGATTGCATCAGAAGTACCTTTGCACTACTTGGCGGGACTGTGGACTTTGGTCACTTGCTGCACCGCCTCGCAAATAAGGAGCTCATTGCAAGTTATTGTAAGTCTGAATCTGTATCAGCAAGCCCGAAGCTTGTCCACTCTCCCAGCCCTAAACCCTGAACCCCTAAACCCTAAACCCCTAAACCCTAAACCCCTAAACCCAAAACCCTTAAACCCCCTTTCAAACTCTAAATCCAACCGCCAATCCATCGCACGCCTGGAACCTCAGCAGCTCTGGCCTAAAACCCAGGTCTAAACCGTAAAGCCCAAAACCCTATAGTCCCCCTTAAGTTATATGGAAAAGAAAATGGAAACTACAGGAATATAGGGGTTATATAGGGATTATAGGTTATATTATTGGGGATTATATACGGATAATGGAAAAGAAAATGGATACTACTATATACTATGTAGGGTTTTAAGTTATATAGGGTTATATTGGGATAATGGAAAAGAAAATGGAAACTACTATTTACGGTTCAGGGTTTAGGGTCTAGGGTTTAGGGTTATGGTCCCCCTTAAGTGGATAGAATATGGGGTAAGTGGGGATCTTATTGTAATGTACTCAAAGCCATATTCTATCTACTTAAGGGGGTCTATAAAGCCAAACCCACAACTAGAGTCTTACTCAGAGAGCGAACTGAGGTTTGTGCCGTCAAGAACGTGTCGGAAATTCCCATCTCGTGCTCCAAGCTTGCCAGCCATTTCTGTCAACCGGCGGTGCGCTGTTGACCTTGTGAGGGCACAGGTCAACATCCCTCCGAACATCTGGATGCAGGGTTCCATGTGCATAATGATGGTTCAACAGTAAATGAAAGAGCATGACCCCTGAACAGGTACGAGTGCCGCATTCCGAGCCGCTACCGGTCCACGTTCTGGTGGGGCCCTCGTTGGGTAATGTAGGGGCGAGAGCAGGTCCTAAACAGATAATATGTGGGTAGTGAAGTAGTTCTCCATTGCTAGGTACGCCAGTAGTACCCTTTTCCCCGTTTTATTTTGGGGTCTCTTATTGAAACTGAACAGCAGGAAAAAGGGTACCCTTATTATTTAGGGGTTACTGGGGAACCTAGAATGTAACACCCCTCTACAACTTCATGCAGACAAAGCAGCAATTAATCGCGCTGGTTGTGTTTTCATTTGAAGTATACTCCACAGCACGTCAAACATGTCTCAGCAGTCTGTTTTCCTCATGCGATTTCTTACCGGGGTATCGAAACTTGAGCCATCTCTTTGAGGTCCCAAAAGGGGTGCTGGCTCATTTGAGCCTTAGTCTAAACTCCTTAAAGAGGGTTAATATAGGGGATTGCATAGGGGAATGTGGGGCTTATAGGCGGATACTAGTAGTGTAGATTATGGCCCATTTGTTTGGTATACATATATTTATATATATATATATGCACATGTAGAGGGGCACACCCAATTGAAAGCCCAAAAGGCAGAGTTTGGATCAGCGGTGGGGAGACTTTCTGAGTAAGCGCTACTTGCAGGCTTATGGGGGCTGAGTAAGTACTCACCCAGAGGGTCCATGTGCCCAATAATTAGGTACTTGGGTTTTGGGTAATAGTAACTATAGTACAGGCTTTGGGTAAGTATATGATTATCAGGTACTTGGACCCTTAGGGTCGTACGCGTACTTACGCCTACCACTCGGGCAACATGTAGGTTACCCGAGTCATGCTCCCAGATATACGTACTGTCTTAAGTCGCCTGGCCCTCCAAGTATTCCCCTCCCCGAACGCTGAGAAGGAACTTTTCACCCTAATATATGATGGTTCCCGTAAATTCTAACCCTAAACCCTACTATGATGGTTCACCCTAATTATGGTTCCTGTAAACCCTAAACCCTAATATATGATGGTTCTATAGTGCGAGTAGTGGCTTTCATCAATAGGGAGTGGGGGTTGCATTCCTAACCTCAAGGTCAAGCCCTGGAGAGTCCTGGGTAAAACCTTAAACCTTAGGGCCTAAACCCTATGGCTTAAGGTCAAGGGCTTAGGGTTTAGGATTTAAGCTTTGGGTCATAGCCTATGACCCAAAGCTTAAATCCTAAACCCTAAGCTCTTGACCTTAAGCCTTTCTTGGCTTCCCAAAAATCTGATGTAGGGGCCTGGATTCATGGTACAATTATTGTATAGGGGACCTCAAATAGACCTCAAACTGAGACTGATGAATGTCCAGGCCGCTGCATTATCAACAAAATCCCAAGTATGATGCCTTCTCAAAGACCCTTTTCGCAGGTTCACACAGCAGTGCGGCCAGCAGCTATCTCAGCAATGTAAGACCCAGAGTCCTAGAGTTTAGGATTTAGGGCTTTTGGAATTCAGGGCTCAGAGCTTCAGTTGCTGAGTGCGTGGGCTTGCGGTTCAGACCTCAGTTCAAGGTTTGAGGTTTAAGACAAAATTCGTCAAAATTCGTCTCTTGTTCAGCACATTGCATACCCCTCTGCCCTTACCCATCATGTTGAACATTCTCCTGCAGCATACATGTCTATGTGCGCGGACATATTGTCGGGTGCCGAGAGAGAGCTTGTATGTTAGGGTTAGAAAGTTGTGCACCACTGGGGGAAGCAACGCAATTGTTTGGGGCTCTTGAAGGGTAAATATGTAGGAGTGCAGGAATCGGAGCAACTGGAGCTAAGGACAAAGGCCACCAGTGAGGCAGGCAATATTCGACCGTTCGACCACAGATCAAGGTTCATGGTTTAAAGCTTCGGAAAGCCAAGTAGTCCAGTAACCTTTAATGTTCTTGTGACATACTCACCACTTGAAAGCCGAAAAGGTCAATCTGCATTTCCCGGACAGGTAGGGGGCTATCACTGCAGACCACGATGCTTTTTAAAGGCCATCCTTGTAAGAGATATATTCGGTTTTTGATGGTAAGTACAGGACGACAAGGCTGAGAGCTAACCACAGGGCATATACTGGAGCCTAGACGCAGCTACCCGCGCGAAGGACTTCGCAGCTAAGGTACATGAAATGCAGGTCTGTCAAGCGTTTAAGCGTTTGAGTCAATCAAACGAGTTCAGTGCCTCAACCCCTGTAGCAAGGACCCTCTAAATGTCATATGATGGTCATAGGGTCCCTCATTTTGGGGTTGGGGTAACCAACATTCCATCCTTATTAGTGACTTGTATTGAGGACTTAGGCTCTCAGAAAGCGAGGAGAAATGCTGCTTTCGCAGTGGTAGTAGAAGTGCAATCGGAAACCAGCTTGGTGGAACGGACATTAACAGCTCATTCCTATACCCAAAACCCCTAACCTTAAATCCCCAACCTTAAGCCCCAGACCTTGAATCCTAAACCCCATACCCTAAAGCCTCTGCAACTACATAATCCTTGTACCCCCTCATACAACCACAATTTCCATTTTATGTTCCGTGTTGTCCATTTGGTTCTCCATCATTGGGCCCACATGCCCCGGCCCCAAGCCCTCAATTCTGAACACTTAAACGTCTCTAAAGCCCGAAAGCCCAAAGCCCTAAACCCAAACCCCTCAACCCCAAAACCTTAAACCGAAACCCTAAAACAGTAAAATGTATAGCGGCACACACTCTAAGCCTAGTTAGTACGCACTACATAACCCGAGTCTCCGTTTCATGTTCGATTTTTTTCCATATGAATGTCCACTATCGGGGCCATGTCCCCCGAAACCCTAACCTTACATACCCTAAACACTAAACCCAAAACCCAATGTACCCTAAACGCTAAACCCTAAACCCTATACACAAAAAGACCTATATACCCTAAGCCTTACACCCCTTATACATATATACATAGTACACCATGGTTTGAAGACAGAAAAAGGCTGGCGCCCTCGGAGACCACCAACATCGTGGCCAACTTCTCACCTTCAAGCGAGCCAGCGTCTTAAGGGCCCCTGGCGGGTTTACTGGGTTTGGGTTTAGGGTTTAGGGTTGCTGTTCAGGAACTGAAAGCAAGTTACCATAATATAGGGGTTATAGGGGTATATAGGCGTATACAGGATCTAGGGTTAAGGAACTTACATTAAGTTACCATCATGGGTATATATGGTACTTGATTAACATGGCTTCCCCAATACAGTAACTTAAATTTAGTTCCTACCGGCCTTTGGTTAGCTGGGAATGAAGGAATGGAAAAGAACGTGAAAGCTACTACAATGGGTTTTATAGGGACCACTATAAAGGATCCCGTCCTTCATTCCTAGCTAAGCAAAGGTAGGTTTAGGGGCTTGGAGAAGAGGGGCTTGGGGTTCAGGGGTTTAGGGAGGGTTTGGGGTTGGGGTTTAGGGGTTTGGGGTCTAGGGTTAAGAGGTTTTTTTGGTTTGGGGGTTAGTCTGGGGTTCAGGGGTTTTGGGTTAAGGGGTTTGGGGTCTATGGTTCAGGGATTTAGGGGCTTAGGGTTCAGGCATTTCGGGGCTTAGGGTTTAGGGGTTCGGGGCTTCGAGGTAAGTTAGGGTGTAAGGTTAATAGGGCTAAGGGTTAACCTAAGGTAACCTATGTGCAATGTGCAACAGCTTTTTATACCTAATATGTTGGGGGTCCTCACCTTTCTTGAGCGAATTTACTCGCCCTAAATGGTGGTGGTGTATATATATATATATAGGGAATAGTACGAAAATGGCCTTAAATTGGGAACTGAAATTATTCTAAATATCCCTAAACCCTAAGCCCCAAACCCCAAACCTTACCCTGGGCCTGAGGAACCTGAAGCCCTAAACCCTAAAGCGGGTTCATGGTTTCTGCTTTAGGGCTCCAGGGTCAGGGTTCAGGGTTTAGGGTTCAGTTGAAGAGACCCTCGGATGCTCAAAACCCCAAAACCGTGGCGGTAGGGGGTTGAATCACAGAGGCTCGAGGGTTGAGGGTCTATAGATCCCCTTAAGTAGATAGAATATAGTGCATAGGGTTCAGGGTTTAGGGTTATAGAGGTTCAGGTTTATGGTGTAGGGGTGGGTCTTGGGTTGAGGGTCTAGGTTCGCTATTGGGGTGATATAGGGATAATGGCAAAGAAAATGGAAATTGTTTTAATAGGGTTATATAGACCCTAAACCCTAAACCCTTGGGGTGTAGGAGTTGAAAGTTGAGGGTGTAGGGTGTAGGGCTTTAGGGTTCAGGGTGTAGGGTTTGTAGGCAGTAGGGTTGCAGCATGAGGGTTCAACAGCGATGGACCAAGGTCCAGTTTAGCCGTAAAGGTTTCTAAATCAGAGCTGCACCATGTTAGATGGTATCGACTGTGACAGGGATTTGGTAGGAGAATTGTGCACAAGGTTTTCCCGATCAACGCGACCCTTTTCCAGGCTTTTGCAGTTCTGAAAAGCAGTGTTCCTTTCTGAGTAACATTATTCCGCAACCCATTTTCTAAACCCCAAACCGCTTATGGCGAGCTGCAACCCTAGGCCCACACTGGGGATCCAAATCTACTAACGATACCTGCCTTGGTCCCTGAAGCCTTCAAATGATACGTATGATAGTCACTTCCGAAAAGCCTACCGTAAAAGCTGAGATCCGAAGCCCGGCCAACCCAACGCTCAAAAAAAACCGCTCCTGCGCCTCAAAAAGACATTCTTGTACCTCAAGCTCCGTGCGCCAAGCTTTCAACGCCCCATCAAGAGACTCTCATGCAGCTGTCTTGCTTGGGCAGTCAGCAATTCGAGTACAAACTCCCGACACGCGAAGATAGTAATTCAACCCTTGACACTGTCAGCCGTACCCACTTAACACTAAGCCCTCACCCGGGTTTTTGGTGAAACCTTGACCCAGCACTCTAAAACCTCAACCCTGACTGCTTACTTGTTTTGGCCTGAATGCTTACCAATGTTACGGTGCTAGGTTTCCTGTATACTTCGAGTAGAAGGTAGCTCGAGTAGACGTCAAATTGGCATCGGTCATGATTTCCCATATACTTGCGAAGTCCCCTCTGAACCCTCCAAGTACATTTCATCGTTGAGCAAACCCTAAGGGTCCAAGTACCTAATAATCACATACTTACCCAAAACCTGTACTATAGTTTCTATTACCCAAAACCCAAGTACCTAATTATTGGGTACTTGGACCCTAAAACCTTGTATATCCCTAAATACTCCTAGTCCCTATATATCCCTATATACCCCTATATATCCCTATCTATCCCTATATACCCCCTATATACCCCTATATATCCCCTTTAAAGGGACCTAATTATTGGGTACTTGGACCCCCTGAGCAAAGACCAAGGCGTGTCTTCTCAGCGCCGCTGTACTGCGTCGCAGGCTGCCTGGAGGCCTCCTGGGCCAGGGTTTAGGATAATGGAAAAGACAATGGAAACGACTATAATGGGGAATATAGGGGTTATGTAGGGGTCTATAGGGTTTTATAGGTGTTATATAGGGAAAATGGAAAACAACTAAGATGGAAACTACTAGTTAGGGTTTCGGGTTTAAGTTTATGGCTAAGGCTTTTAGAGGCTAGGGATGGGGGAGGACTCGAAGGGTTTAGGGTTTTAGGGCATTTTAGGGTTTAGGGTTTGGGGGATTGCGTGGAGACTCCGGGCCGGTGCCGCCCGATGATGGGTGTGCTTGTAACCCAGTTATAGCGTCCATGAGCCCCATAGTCAATATGGTTGAGCTATATAAGTAGCAGTTGTAAGTGGGTCTTACCTACCCTGAGCCCCCAAGTAGGGGAGGCTCATACACTGTTTCATTTCACACCCCGTAACAAAGTGTAGGCGATTCAGAGATTAGGACTTGGATGCTCTGCGCGGTTGAGCGGTGAAGACCAGGAGCTAGAGTATGAGGGCTTCAAAAGGCGTTGTTGGGTATTCTGGGATTGTATCTGGGGGTGTAGTGCGGACGGATTTAGAAAAACTTCTGCGTCGTGTTTTTCACGCGGCAAGAACTGGATCTCTTACGGTGACAAGGAATTTCATGATGGGCCGTTATTGGCACTTGTTGGGATTAGGCGGAAGTTTCGGATGCACATGCATAATAGTGCTTAATCGGCATAGACCTTTCCTAAGAGCAAGAGTCAGATGCGATTTTTTAGATACGCTCAGTCGAAGCATTCAGTCAATGATTGACTGGACCACTCAGGTATGGGGGCCTGTGTTGGACCCCGAACTTAAACCTTAATCCCTTAACCCTACACCCTTAAGTAAACCGTTGTATTGATGTCTATCAATGCCTGCAGGCGCTATGTCGGAATTCTTATTCTGAAGACTATATGATGCATAGGGTTATATAGGGATTAGGGATTAGGGTTTAGGGTTGGGGGGGTATGAAGGGTATGGCACAGTTTATAGGGATACTAGGGATCCATGGGTATTATCATGCATTAGGTCATTTCCCCTTATGTTGGCACTTACTACAGGAGGCCTTGAGACTTATAATGGCCCCTTGACAAAAACCCTGTACAGACAGTTGCTCTGAGGGGGAGTGACCCAACGCATACTGCAGAAGCCTGAATAGTTCCCGACATAGTTTCCCAAAGACATTATATCGTTCAAGCACAAGGTACCCCCCAAACCCTAAACCCTAAACCCTAGTCTGAGTGTTTAGACCCTTGCCATGCATTACTTCCTCCATCCATATGGCTCGAAAGCCTTACCCTGAGGGTTCATGTGTCTACATGCCATATACTGTTGGCCCGGATCTGCTGCCATGTGGGAACTTTGGGCCTAAATTGATTGAAGTGGGGGTCCTTGACCCTAAGCCCTAAACCCTACACCTTAAAGCCTGACTTCCAGCCTTGCAAACGCCAAGGACCCTGACAACGTCGTGGAAGGGCCGCTGAAGGCTGGAATTCTGCCGTGCCAAGACATCCCTAACCCTAAGCCCTAAACCCTTTAGGGTTTAGGGTTTTTGGGTTTAGGGATTAGGGTTTTGGGGTTTAGGGATTAGGGTTTAGGGTTTAGAGAATAGGGTTTAGGGACCCTAAACCTTAAACCCCAACCTATCTGATCTTCCTCTATATGGGGGTTTCCAAAACTAGAGGTTCCCTTTTGGGGGTCCCGTTCACAAGGACTGTAGTAATTTGGGGTCTATATTGGGTCCCCTTGTTTTGGGAAACGACTATATACACACATATATGCACCATATGTACATGCACATATTTATTGCTGATGGAGGAAATCCTGCACCACCCAAGATACCTGAACTCCTGCAATTCCTAAGCAGTGTGAGGCTTGAGAGGGGGTGCAAGGGGTCTTCCATGAACAGACCCTAAACCCTAAACCTTAAACCCTAAACCTATCCCTAGGATCCCGCGAGTAATTCCTTGTTCAGACACCCGCTCATATGAGCTACATTCTAAACTCCTGAATGCTTCCTGCTTAGAGGGAATGTTGGTTTTTTTGCATGTAAGTCTCCTTTGAAAGGCGAACATAGAGTGTTTGAAATATCATAAGCCCAACACAAAGGGAATCGCACAGCTTAAAATCCTCAACCACAAAAGCCCAACTTCTTATGGGGCTGACGAACAAGTATATCCCCGTTGCTATCCCCTGAATAGCCCCTAGACTTACCCTTACAATACCGGAGGCCCAATAAGTACCAGGATCGTCTTGAGGCCTGTGTGGGGTACTTTAACTACATGGTTCCTGAAAATAATTTTTAATTTCTGTTACCTAGAATCCTAACATTTAGCTGAAATTTTAATTTCTACTGGGGTTCCAAATCCCTTAGAGTCAAAGGGGGTTATAGGGTTATATAGGAGTATATAGGGATATATGGGGTTTGAGGTTCAAGGGTTCACAAAATTAAGGGTACCGTTTTGGGGGTCCCTAAGATAAGGATCAGAGTGTTTGGGGGTCTATATTGGGGTTCCCTTATTTCAGGAACTGAGGCCCGTGTAGTACATAATTCTCATAAACCCATACACAAACTCAGTTTCCAGATCATTTTTTCAGCTTTTCTATTCTCCAATATCGTTAGCCTTAGACCTAAGGGTTGGACCGGCCTACTGTCATGTGTTCTGGGAGCCCTTTATTCAGGATCGGGGGTAATGATCGAAGGCCATATTTGTTGAATTTGGAGCCCGAGCAGAACTCAGACTATTTCCTTACAAACATCCTCAAGACCCTCAGGGCGGTGCGGGGCCGAAGGTCCCTTGTTGAGGGACATCATTTTCAATTTCTATTGGGGGCCTATTGTTTGGGGGTACTGCCAAGATTCAAGAGGCTCCAAACCCTAAACCCTAAACCCTAAACCCTAAACACATACTTC
>CAJNIZ010026003.1:66528-79338 GCA_905231905.1 Symbiodinium pilosum | reverse complement strand
AGGTCCTAAGAACCCTAAACCCTAAACACTACAGGTGGCCTAGGGATGTAGGGTATAGTATAGGTGGTGTGCTTTTGGCACCTTTTGGTGGTCTCCATAAAAAGTATATTGGAGCCTCCCCATCTACAGAAAGTACCATGTAGGGTTTAGGGTTTGAAGCTCAAAGAGGCAGCGGCCAAGAAGGAACCGCTTTGGGTATACCCAAGAGAACAAGGGTTTTTGGAAGCTACAAACGCGAGTCCCAGCAATGCCTTTATGTGGTGCCAGTGAATGGCGTGAAGAGCTGCATGCATGACATCAGACATGCATCATACAATTGAGTTGCGGGTGATGACAGCCCTGAAAAGAGTAACGCAGATTGCAGGTAACGGTCACTGCATTAAAGTAAAACCTAACATAGGTATGCTGGGTAGAGAATTACTGTTGATGAGCTGAACCGTGACGTTATTATGCAAATTAATATCACGGTCGGGATCCTTACCAAAGGCGGCCCCAAGACTGGGAACCCTCACACTTGGAGCAGCCCAACACCCTGAACCTCAATCACTATGCCGCCCCTAAATCCCCTGAACCAGACGCAAAGGCATCCTGAGACTCAGGCAGAAACAAATGGCGGCAGTCCCCTGTTTACAGCTTCCTGGCTCAGCTCTCGCCAGTTGTAGATCTCCTCGGCCGTGGCTGCAGGGTTTAGGAACCATTGTGACTGCAGCTGTCAAGGTTTCGAGGTTTCGAGTGGTTGAAAGTCTTGGACTCAGCGTTCACACTCACACCTACCATCCAAAACACAGACACAAAATGCATTTCTTTACGTTGAGGACTATCTGGCAGGAACAAGAACGCAAGAAAGCTCTTGCTTTCGCTTGTCGATGCAATCCCGTTCTAACCCAACGTAAGCCCTGGGAAGCCCTGCAATGCGACAACACCTTCCGGGGTCGGCACCCCATTGAAGAGGACCACTATGTGGCCATCTGTGGACAGGAAAGGCTGCGGCCTTTTCTCTCCTGTCCTGGGCGGGAAGCATTGTTATCTTTGTTCCTAGGGAAGGAAGGAACGAGTTTCTAGGGTGATGAGCTGAGTCATTCTAGGAACTACATGATGGTTCATGTCCTCGTTACGTTCTAACAACAGGAAAGCATTGCGCGGCTGTACATACCGCCGGCTGGCGGGCGTGCCAGAATTCAGCGCTTTGATGCTATTCCATTTAGGTCTGTGTTTTGCGCGAGCAGGTCGGGACCAAGTTCTCTCATAATTGCTCACATCTTCTTCCTTGGGCAGCCGCATGTGCAGCAAATTGTGCACGAAGTCGAAACCGTGGAGCCTGTGCGGGACTTGCGAGAACTGTCAGGAACTTGCATGTACCCCAGCAGGTCGGTGCCTGAAAGAAGGATCAGAAGGTCCAGCTGCTCTAGCTGGGTGTTTCTCAAAATGTTTTCTGATTCCACATAACCTTAATAAGGACCCTCCAGAACCCTATACAATCCCTGTATTTCCTCAGGGTCCCCAGAATACCTCGTTTTGAGGCACTCCCACATGACAACGCATTTGCCGCTACAGATAGAAAAAGTCCTTCTGGAGGGCACCTGACCCTCCTGAAAATTGGGATTATATTGGGGTTACATTGGGATTACATTGGGGTTATTGGGATTATATTGGGTTATGTTGGGATTATATTGGGTTATATTGGGATTATATTGGGATTATATTGGGTTATGTTGGGTTACATTGCACAGCAAAACCACGGGAGCACGCTTTCCCTTCAAGCACCTTGAATCCCTAAACCCGAAACCCTAAATAGTAGTTTCCATGTTATTTTCCATTATCCCTGTATAACCCCACCATTACCCCAACCAGGACCAGAAACTGGGCCTCACGTGGTTTGTCGCATCTGGCCCTCGAGGGCGCAAGAAGAAATTCACGAACGTCAAGTTTGCAATCAGCCTGATGAGCTACGACAAATGGGGGCTTCCAAATAATGAGGGCGGGGGGGTCTCTTTTGAGGGTCCCCATAACAAGCATTACAATACATTGGGGTACATGATATGAAGGGTCTCCCTGTCTTTGAGGGGGTTGCGTAGAGATGGCGTGCAACAGCTTAAACAACCAGAAGAAGGCACTTGGCCTGCTTCACCATCTGAGGAGAATCTGTAATTGTTCAGCTCTATCTTCATTGAGTAACTGATAGAATCCCTACGTGATATAGCTGTTTCCATGTTGCTTTCCAAAGCTCCCCAAACATACATATAATCAGAACCCTGTCTACATAATCGATAGCGTCTTTGATGTCCAAATCGGCGGGTGTTCTGTGGCTCCCTGTAGGCCCTGTAGTAAGTGCATTGTTAGGGTATATGGAAGTATGACCCTCTAACCCCATGTAATTTCTGGCCATGTGGATAGTTTGCCAAGAGAGCAACCGCTGACAAGGTGCAGCGGAACATACCCTGGGTTATATTGGGATTATATTGGGGTTATATTGGGATTACATTGGGATTATATTGGGTTATATTGGGATTATATTGGGAGTATATTGGGTTATATTGGGATTATATTGGACAGATTGCCAGAGCGACTTACAGCCAATGTACGCAGTTCAACTACTAGGTTTAGGGTTTAGGATGTAGGGTTTTGATTAGGAAGGAATTGGGGAATGGATCATGGGGATTGTTATTGGGGATTGTATAGGGACTACTACGGGGATCCATTCCCCCATTCCCTCCTAAGCAAAAGGGAGACTACTCTTGATTAAACTCGTTAATCCCAATTCGCATATCGCCTTCCACTAGATTGTTGGTCAATGTTGTGATAGAGCGGCAAGAGTATAGAACCGCAGCATCTTCTGCGCTTTGACTGCGAACCCCGAACTTCATTCCGGAGATGTCTCCCGATAAAGGGTACATGGCAAACTCATATGTTAGGATTTAGCCCATCTGCTGCCTGCATGAACTACATGGACCTTCAAACTCAGTGGAAACTTGCGAGCCAGGCTCAGAAAGGAGGTAAGATTAAGGCAGTAGATTATATTGGGGTTATATTGGGTTATATTGGAATTATATTGGGATTACATTGGGATTATATTGGGTTATATTGGGATTATATTGGGATTATATTGGATTATGTTGATGCTGAAGCCGAGTCCGCAGATCTCTTAGTTGGACAAGGCGCTGGTTGATCGCCAGAAAGGAGCACATCACGCCCGTGCTCCATGCCAAGAACTCTTGGCATGGCTAAAGCAGAAATTTCGCTAAGTCATGATTTTAGTTGTCGGTGGTTCCTTGAGGTAGAGGCTGCACTGTGAGAAGCAGATAATGGCAAACCCAACTATCAATTGCTGCAATTGCTGCTTTGCTTTTGTTGGGGCGCAGCGCTGTCAAGCGCCTTGGCAGAAGTAAAGACGCTGAACAGTAGCTAAGTATCCAAGATCGTCTGACACCGTCCTCATTCTATTCTGGAGGTCCCATGGAGATGTGCTTGCCATGCACTATGTGCATTGTCGTATGTGGGGCCAACATTGGCTCAGAACCCAAAGGCTGAAAGCAGCCACTGAAGCACTGGCATGCTGCCTGTACAGTACAGGACCTGGTATCAGAACTCCTTGTTGGCCTAATGTCTGCACAAGCCTGTTTGAAGGGTTTAGGGTTCAGGGCTTGAGGTTTCGGGCCTAAAGTTCAAGCTCTCTCTTTTGATACTTTTTGTCCAGCTGCCTTTTTTTACCCAAATCCAACACCGAGTCCCGTTACAGCACTAGGCACTTGACATCCATGGGGAGCCATGGGCAAGGTTGTACAGTAACTACAAATATTTGATGTCGGTTCCAACTAAAGTTCTTTGGGTCAAAAGCATCAAATGTAATTCCCCCACCCTAGCATTCAACAACTCCAACCCCTGACACAAGTATTTGCTGCAGTACCTCAAGATACCCAAAAGCGGGCTCAAATTTCTTATGAGGGCGGATGATAACATTTTACTCGCGCATGGCACGTAATGCCAGGTTCCATTACATCTTCCACGAGGTTTCCGTTTGATCCTCGAATGTTGTACCTTAAACCCTACATGTTCCTGTAGACCGATATATAACCCTACACAGACACATATATAGCATCATGGGGGACCATAGTTTCCCCCTTCCCTGATTTCAACAAATTCCCCAAACCCCAACATCAAATAGCTTCAAAAAAGGGACCCTACATATTGGTTGATTCAACATCAGGGCTTGCGCGGGGTTGTTTAATATTAGAATCCAAATGCAAGGATTGCTGACCCTAAACCCTAAACCCTAAACCCCAAACCCTAAACTCTAATCCCTAAACCCTAGATTGCTGACCCTAAACCCTATTATTGGGGAGACCCTATTATTTACCATATATACCCATTATGGTAACTTAATTTAAGTTCCTTAACAGCAACCCAGTAAAAGCTATCCCAATGGAACCTCCCAACAAAGACCAAGGGAAGGGTGGCACATCTCGTCCCTGAGCCTCATGGCCGGCTTCGACTTGGCCTTCCCGCTTAGGGATCTAGGGTTTAGGGTTTAGGGTTTGGGGTTTGGGGTTTAGGATTTAGGGTCTAGGGTCTAGGGTTTAGGGTTTAGGGTCTAGGGTTTCAGGTTCAGGGTTTAGGGTTAAGATGGCTTAGATGGTAAGCGTCCAGATGGAAGTTTGCCTATAAAACCGGACCACAAAGTGGACACAAACATACTGTAATGATTTGTAGGGACCCCAAAACTGAACCACCCTTTGAAAACTGCCAGATCGGGATTTCTCAACAAAGGGAGGACACCAAGATGATCCGAGGCATACATGAAAATTCTACGGAGATTTCGCCGTCCCTGTTCCCAAATGGAAATGATCTTGAAAAACGATCAGATGTCCATCTGAACGACTGCGTTTTCCGTGAATCCAACTGGAAGTCTGACCATGCGTATACTTGAGCTTTCTGGCGGATCCCAACCTCACCCTGCCTTTGGACCAAACTACCTGGCAACTTCTTGGCGAGCCCTATGTTCATGGAGCTACACAGGGAATTCGTACTACCGCCCCAACCACACCTTTGCGAGCTGATACGCATGCAGCTACATGGAGCGCTACGAAGCTCGGCAAACAGGTGCTGATGGCTCTTCAAGGCCGGGTTTGGAGTGGTCGTGCCTTCAGGCCGCTAGTGCGTACAAGCCTTGGCAGCCGCACAAAAGGAGATTCCCGGGGATTCCGTGGGGAATGTGTGGGTGTAGGGATTATGGAAGGATCCGATGAGAATCCTTGAGGGATTCTGCTCCGAATATGCTGAGGAAGGGTCTTAGTGGACTTCATCAAGAGAAATGAGAGAAAGAAAAAGCGTTGAAAAAAAATCATGTGACGGGAACGCACGCCAGGTTCGCGAGGGCCACAACAATTTCATGGCCTGGGGTTGCAGATCTACATGTACCATGCACGAGTGACACAGGAGGGCGCCCATATTTGAAAGGTCAATGTTTCTGTTTTTTTTGTCTTAGTCCAGTCGCTTCATCCATAGACCCCGAAAACACAAAGAAGGGAGACCAACTTTTGGAAAGGCTGAACTAAGAATGAAGGGTCAGGTCTTTTGCTGTTAGCACGGCGGCTTCTAAGATGGTGACAACGATTGACCGAACCCACCAATTCGGCAAGCCGACGAATCATGCGCTGCCATCTCTTGTCGGCCTTCTTGGTCTTCTTCTGCATCATTGTTCCTGCAATCGCCGGCCTTCTGTTCCATGCGCTGACCTGATCCCAGAGCCTCACGGCGCCGGTTCGGCTCTGCATGAAAGGCCTGTGCCTCCATGTCTGCCTCCACGAAAGCCTCCACCACACCATCCATGTGGATGATAGTATCCCGGCACGCTAGACCGTCAAGGTCTGGATCTCTGGAAGATGGTCTGAAGCCATGGCACATCTGCCATGGCTTCAGACCATCTTCTACAAACCCAGGCTCTGGCTGCATTGCACTGCATTGCCGAAAATCTGGCATATCCCGCTAGGTACCCAGTTACGTTGAAGCCCAAACATGCTCCACCCTAGCCCCAGGTTTGTGGCCGCGACGCTTCGTATCCTCCGCAAAGTCCCCTGCTGATGACCCCTCGGAGCCAGTTTCCGAATCCATGGCTGGAATCGGGCTGCTCCCAACAAGCCTACCAAACAGAACGGCAACCAAAGCCCTCCGAAGAACCGAATGCTCCTGGGCAAAGGCTCTTGGCAAGCTCTCTAGGCAAAATAATGTCCTGGCACTCCCTTTCGTGCATTCCCACTGGCACCTGTCAAAGGCCCCAAAGGCTAAGCACACAGAAAAGGGCGTTTCCTGCCACTGGCATATCAGAAAAGCACACAACACAAAGCTCATTGGCGAAACCTCAAAACTGAATCTGATCGCTGAAAGTAAGGATCAATTATGCTGACCGGAGCACAGCCAAACTGTTCAATGTGGGGTCTAAGCATGACCATGCACAGCCGTAGAACCCAAGAATACCAAAAAAAAGGAGACCCACTTTCGAAAAGTCTGAGCTGGAAATCAGTTGTCACATGATGCTTTTGACACCACAATGCGTGATACTAGAACAAACCCTTGAAGGAATGTGAAATTCTGACGGATGCCTGGCATTTTTGCTTGAACGCTCAGGAGGCTTCTTAAGTGGGTCATACATGGGGTTTGCAGGCCCCTAATTTGGGTTCTTGGCAACAAAAACCCCTTGGTAGCCTACTTACGAAGATCTCCGAGCCTCCAGGTCCAGGTAACCCCTGAAAATCTGCCGAGTGCGCAGCTCCAAGCAAAAGCAGGAAGTGAAGCCAGACTTTGCCGTCATCACCAAGAGATCCTGAATTCATGGGAGTTTCCCATATTCTCACCAATGAGGGAGAACCAAATGGAAAGGAAAATCGAAAATGAAGTGCAAACTGGGGCTATAGGTGGTTCGTAGGGTCCAGGAGTTTCCCAAAATTCGGGGGTACCTTTTTGGTTATCAAGGTCTGAAGTATACTGGGGTCTATATTGGGTTCCCCCTCATTTGGGACAACAACCACATGGAAAGCTAACTGGAAAGCGCGTGGCCAGAAGCCCTTTTAAATGGGGGAAATAGATAACAGGGACCTTTATAGTTGCAGTTCCCGAAAATACAGCAAGCCTGATTATCCCTAAAACCTAAACCCCAAACATCCCCAAACCTACAAAATGACCTGGGAAGCCCAAAGTCTCCAAAGATGTCTAGGGTTTAGGGTTTAGGGTTTAGGGCTTAAGGTTTCGGGTTTAGGGGGTGATGCTTCCAGAGCTTCAGGTGGTGACTTCGCAGCTGGTAGGGTTTAGATACGGCTTTTATGGGGAGACTGGAAGGCAAATGTCCGTAGATAAGGGCCATCTCCGCCAACCTACCCAGCTCTGCATGAGTTTCTCCAAAATCCCGGGTTCCCCATGAAGTCTTCAAAGAAAGATCCTACTACTCCTGTTGTTTGGACTATACTGAGATACAAGAAGCTCACGAGATCTCGTGTGACAACAGCAAACAGCAGCATAATCGCCAAAACCTAAAATGCAGGCGGTGGCGCAAGGGAAAACAACCCCACATCAGGGACTTGCTCATCACAAAACATGGGTTTCCCAAAGCAGTGTCTTGTGCGGGCGGATCATTACTCCGAAGAGGGTATTCGCGCGGACCGTGTTTTAGGAAATACGCAATCGCCCAGATTGCGGAAGGTGTCGTGTCTCTATGTGGGTGGAAAGGGTCTTGCTATTTGGGGTTCGACAAAGGCGGCCAGGACCGTAAGCTTTTTATCACCTGAACCCCTAAAGACCCCCTACACCTCCAAAAACCTTGAACCCCCAACCCCCGCAACCCGGTACCTAACCCCTAAAATCCCTATAGTTTCCATTTTCTTTTCCATTATCCCCATATAACCCCTAAATCCCCCCATATAACCTCAAGTTCAGGGAGGGGGCCTGTGCTGCAGCGCGATGGACCCAGCGGAGCTCATCTCCTAAGGCGATCCCAACAGTAAGATGGAAAAAGGGATGCTAATGTCTATTGTTATGCAAAGTAACATGGAACTCCAGAAAGGGAGTCTTAGGGGCTGTGTGGAGAACGAAGGGATAGAGACGTTTGGCGTTCGGAGTCATGCTCCCCAACAGTAACACGGAGCTCCAACAAGTAGTAGTTGATCAAACTCCTGCTCCCAACATGGCCGTTCCGGAAGTGGATTCAACTACATTTTCCCTCATGCACTTACAACAGGAGCCCCAAATCATTTAGCCAAAGGAGTTTCACTACAAACCCCTGAATCCCAGCTTCCATTTCGGAACCCTAAGCCCTCAACGCCTAAAGCTTGGTGGGTTCTGCATTTGTGATGTACTGTCTCAATAAACCATCCATTTACCTATTGCTGACAAAATCATCCGCGCAGCCTTCTTCTATTGCATACACGATGATGACATGGTTTTGTTGACCGTAAGCATGGACGGCTTGAAACCCCTAAACCTCACACCCTATAAACAAGTGATCCCGCAGGCTTTGGAAGGCAACTGTTATAAGAAAGTCTTGCAGCTTTAAAGTTCTTCTATTGGGGCTCAAGGCATTTGCTTTGGTTGGCTCTATTTAGAGGGTTTGGTCCAGCTTGGCTTGGCTGGCCTGCCTGGAACTGAGAATAAAAGCTGATGCGGTGGTAGCGACTTTACGAATAGCAATAGTAATATAAGTATTTACAGCAATAGCCGCAGGAATAGTACTAACAACAATAAGGGGAACATTCCCAGAAGCCAGGAAGCCGAACAGCCAAGCCGAAAAGCTCAAATTATTTCTTGATGCTTGTCAAATTATTATTGATGCTTGCCAAATTTCTTGATGCCTTATATCTTTTTTGTTGATGCCTATGCCCCCCTAACTCGGCCAGAATCACGTGACCCAGCAATTGCCGGGAAGCTCTGAGAGGCAAGCCGTGATCCAGCGGGCAGGCACAGCTCCACTGCAGGGACATGCTGCATGCAAGCAAAATGTGGGAGCATCCAATAGTGCAACAAGTCAAAGTAAATTGCAACCTTGATACCATCTAATCTTCCCCAAGGGTATGTTGTTCGTAATTTTGAGGTTGGAGAGGTATTTTGTGTGCAAACCCTGTACGAACCTTTGTTCAGTGGTTGTAATTACTGGTAGGAGTACGTTAACAGAGAAAAAGAATATTGCAAGCAGAAACTATATGACCTAGAATTGATAATGGCAGTAGTAGTTCCAGCAAGAGTAGGCATGCAACCCACTGCCAGGCCTTCTTTGCCTTCAAGGTCCGAAAGTTCGACAGCGGAATCTTCTTCACCATGGCGTTCGAAGTGACAGTGACGGCGAACTCGTGGTCTGCGGCAATCCGGCACTGCGTTGCTGGGATCGTTTTTGAATCGAGGCTCCGCCCCTCTATGCAGGCATCGGACAGAACAAACCTTGCTTCGCATGGGAAGTACGAGAAATCGAGCGCGACAATTACTCTTCAGGCAAAGTTTTGTCTCGAATTGCCTCGACAAGGGTACTCCTTGCGTAAGGAGCACCTGGAACTTGTCCATCTTATTCTGGGCTGCTGTTAAGGAACTTGAATTAAGCTGCCATAATGTGTAGATACAGTGATCAACAGGGCTTCCCCAATCTATTAACTTAAATTGCGTTCCTTAACAGCAAAGCAGTATTTGACACTCTTGCAACTAGAGGTATCCTGCCTTGGTCCTTCAAGGCACCGTGCGGTACAACGATGACCTGCACAAGATGGTCTACACTTTCTGTTCAATATCTAGACCCATGATTAATAGGGGGCGAGGGTGGCCTAAACCCTGAACCCCACTTCTGGGCTTTTGAGGCTTCCATACAGTAGCCTAGATAATCCCTGTTTCCATGTCATGTTCCGTTTGATTCTCCATTCTCCTATACCATAGACCCCATACATCCCTATAGATGCCCATAATTAGTTGCCATGTCATGTTCCATGTAATTTCACATTTGATTCTCCATTGCTGGAGCGATATCCCTATCAGTTGCCATGTTATGTTCCATGTTGTTTTGCATTTGATTCTCCATTGCTGGAGTGAGACCCTAAACCTCATCCTTAAACCCTAAAACCCTAAACCCTAAAAGCCTAAACCCCAAACCCTAAAACCTAAACCCTAACCCTGAAGCCTGAAGAGCGGAGCTTCGGCTCAGTCTCTTTCTGAATCGCGTCAAGACAGAACGAAGCTCGGGCTTTGAGGTCCTCTCTGCGGTGGCCTATAATAATAAGCAATACGGTAGATCACTGGTTGATGTAGGGTCTACCTAAACCCCAAAAGTATGTAAAAAAATGGCCTTTATGGCTATAATTATGGGTTTAGGGCTGTTGTTTTACATACTTTTTGGGGTCCAGGTAGGGTTTCTGGAAGCCCTAAGCCCTGAACCCTGAACCCCCGACTTGGGTCTAGGTAAGCGCATGGCTGCCGCGATGCAGTCATCCTTTGGTAGCGGCGCCAACTCTTCGATTGGCACCTTGGGGCCGGCCACAGGGGGGTAGGGTTATACTGGGGCTATATAAGCCATTATATAAGCTTTATCTAGGGTTTCAACATGGATTCTATAAGGATAGTAACCCAACAATAGAAAATCACATGGAAAGAAGATGGAGAATGAAAAAGAGACTAGGGCTATATAGCCGCTCTGTTGGAAGTATCTGCCCCGATGTTAAAGCACCCTACACCCCCCCCTTTATTGAATATTCCTATTATGGTACACGCCAAGATATTGGGAACAGTAAGAATTTGGCGAGGGAAGGGGGGGGTTGCGGGCGTTGTAAGATTAAAGGGGAGGGGACTAGTTTTTCCTCATGTAAAGGCTATAAAAGGATTACCGGGGTCACTCGTAGGATTCTATGCGGACAGTGTGGGGAAACTGCAAAAGCAAAAATCATGCCATGGTTCCCAGTCTCATTTTGCTAGGTACCAATATGGAACCCTGAGGCCCTAAAGCCTAAACCTTTTAACCTGACCCCAAACCCCATACTCTCTCATGGTGTGAGCCATAAACCCCGAAACCTGAGCTCCAACCTCAAACTATATCATACTCTGAACCCCCCAAAACCCTAAACCCTAATCCCAAACCCTAAATTAAACCTGAACCCCTAAGCCCCAAACCCCAAACCCCAAACCTCAAACCTGTAACCCAGGGCCAAGGCAGAGTTGCGCTTGCCCTGCATGAGTGGCACGTCCAACGCCTGCCAATCAAGCTGCTGGGAATGAAGGAGTGGAAAAGAAAATGGAAACTACTATAGTGGGTTATATAGGGTTAAGGGTATTAGGCTTTTAGAAGGAATGGAAAAGAACATGGAAACCATACAATGGGTTTAGGTTGGGTACTGCCCCCACCCAGTAACAGTCTATATTAGGGGTCTCATTAAGGGCTATATATAACCATATTATACTTATTATCCAACTGTTACTGAAGGGGGGCAGTACCCGAGGTTTAGGGCTTAGGGTGGAAAAGAAAGTGGAAACCCTAAACCCTAAACCCCTAAACCCTAAACCCTAAACCTAATGGGTTCTAGAGGGTTTAGGGTTGAGCTCCCCTTGCCTTGTCAGTTCCTAGGCAATAAGAGAATATACAGCGTAGCAAGTCGCCACTGAAACCCCCCGTTAAAGGGTCTTTCATGGGATCCCCAAACAAGGAACCCCAAGAATAGAGTTTAGGGTTTTGGGTGTCCTTAATTTTGGGAAACCCTAACCCCTATAATCCCCCATTTAATCCCAGTTTGCATTTCGTTTTCCATGTTCTTCTCCATTTGATTCTCCATTGTAGTAGGTACCCCTAATTTGAGAGGCCTCTCCATATTGTGAACACGGCTTTGGGGCCCTTCGCATGGGCAAAAAATGTGCTTCGTGTGTATATACAATCCCTACCATCTGATATCTCAAACGTCCCAACCCCCCGGCAATATCAACTATTCCGCGGGCCTGATCAAAATCCATCATGAACCTCTCTGTAGTATAATATAATATAGTATATAGTATGTTATAGTATGTTATTGCTTTCAAGCTCTTTTCCAATTGAAGCTCCGAATACACGTCATTTACTGACCTCGTTCCATCGAGTGAACTAACTACTTAGATTCCATGATGCATTCGAGTGAAGGAATGAATTCGATTCGAATTTCTATTCACGTTAATCAGTTCAAAGTTTACTAATTCATTCGAGTGTATGCATATGTTCGTACAACTGGTCAGTTAACTCGAATTAACTAACTGCGCAATTGACATGAATTCAGCAATTCGACTTGATTGCTTGACTATTTCTTTTGGGATAACCCGTTTTCGATTCAGAGATCCATAATTCTCAGTAGGTATCCACTACTACAAGCTTTTACATGACTTGTTTTTGTAAAAACCAGATAAAATCAGTGAGAAACCATAACACAAGGAGACCCTGATTCCTGATGAATCCTTATAATGACCCCCTTATGACCTCAGAATTCCCGTAGTTCATGATTGGGTAGCACCTGTAGATAACACTTTGACATCAGCGATGTCTCAAAACAAGGGGGGAATTTATGTACAAATGCATATAGCTCTACTTTTATATGTGTGTAATTGCATATAGGCAGCTCCCTGTATCGAAAAACTCCCATGTAACTCATGTACCCCCATGTCTCGAAAGCAGCTACCCTAAACCCTAAAACCTACACCCCTAAACCCCTAAACCCTAAACTTTAAACCCTGTACCCTAAACCCTACACCCCTAAACCCCTAAACCCTAAACTTTAAACCCTGTACCCTAAACCCTAAACCCTACACCCCTAAACCCCTAAACCCTAAACTTTAAACCCT
>CAJNIZ010026003.1:19086-57903 GCA_905231905.1 Symbiodinium pilosum | reverse complement strand
TCGTCGTCGTCGTCGTCGTCGTCCTCGTCGTCCTCGTCGTCCTCGTCGTCGTCGTCGTCGTCGTCGTCGTCGTCCTCGTCGTAGTAGTAGTAGTAGTAGTAGTAGTAGCAGTAGTACTAGCAATAGTGGTACTAGGGTTTAGGGTTTAGGGTATTAGGTGCCCACTATGCAGAAATTATATAGGGACTCCATATGGATTATATAGGTCTATGGGATTATGTAGGGATTGTGTAAAATATTTGGGGCTGGAGCTATTGGCCGTGGTAATAGCAGCAAAAGTAACATGAATAAACCCAAAGGTAGTCATAGTAATGGTAACCGTAATGCTCATGATCACGGTAAAAATGAAACAAACAGCACGGGCTGAACAAATAGAAAGTGGATAATCAAATGGACAAGAAAATCAAAAATGTGATTTAAAGCGATAGCATTCGTAATGATGATCTTTGTATCGATGATTTAACAATGGTAGATTTCCAGCTTTCCACGCGGAAAAAAAAATTGGAGGTCCCTTTTGCGGGCGCCCATACTAGGAACTTTCGCGCACGGCGATAAGTAGACGGCATTTTTTGGAAACTACCGTACCACCTCTAGGTTCCCAAAAGGGAGGATCTGTAGGGATGCCAGGGAACAAGTATTTGGGATGTAATGTTGTAAGCACATTTTGCGGCACAAGTCGCGCTTTTGCCACCTTATGTAGATAGAATATGGCTTTGGGTAGATTATAATAAGATTCCCATGTACCGCATATGCTGTCTACTTACGGGGGACAATAGCTCTTTAGGGTTTCGACGCTTCATGAGACCAACTTGCTCACCTACTTCTGGTGTTTCCGGCCTTGGGGTTTCATAGTCCCCCTCAACTACAACAGGTTATTGTAAGGTGATTATGGAGGTGTTATAGGGATAATGGAAAAGAAAATGGAAACTACTATTGAGGGTTTAGGCTTTAGGGTCCCTCTTAGGTAGATAGGATATGGGGTATACGGGCATTATTTGTATATACTCAAAGCCACATTCTATCTACTTAAGGGGGACTATATGCATCGAGCACACACTTACGATTCTATAGCAAGTCGCATGTCAAGATTGGAAACTGCCATGCAGCCTAACAGAGTAACATTTTCAGGGTCAGCTCGATTAGGAGAGATTTGAAGTTTAGGTTTTAGGGTTTAGGGCGAAAAGTCCTCCTGCAGAGTTGCTAAACAGGATTCTGTGGGAGATCGCATCCTGCAGCCCATCCATTGAGGCATAAATCCTTTGCATATCTCGCTGACTCTGCAGCAAACATACCTCTCGGGCCAAGAAAGATGCAAATCGGTGTCAAGAAAAATACTAAAACTCAAGGTAACAATGATGATATCTAATTGAAAACCCTAACCATCAAAAAAATCTGCAAGTAAAGACCATCAGAATACAAATGATAACAACAATTACAGATAATGCTTGTTTAGCAAGGCTGGCTCAAACTCCTGGTGGCCATCGCGACTTCCTAACCGATCTTCATCAAAGTGCAGGTACTGTGGTAGCTCGCATACTCATCAGGTTGACCATGCCATCATGTTACGGCGTTTACACAGCAACCGAAAGGATCCGAAAGGAGGCGCCTGCTTTGTCGCCGTTCTTCGCGCAGGCTCTGAGAGGGGCTGCACCTCCCTCTCTCCAAGTACAGCCCACAAGTATGAAGCTAGTAGCGCCACGGCCAGCGCAGCCATGGCATGCGAATTGCGTGAATGGAAAGGTGCCGCCTTTTTTCCGCTCACTATCGGACGGGAAGAAGCTGCGAAACGTTCTCGGCTTAAGGCTGCACTGACACGAGCTAGAGCTATGTGGCACGCCTGCCCGAGGGTGTCAAGCAGCAATGAGAAGCCAACAGCACTAATTGCGTCCGGCATCTCTTCATCTTCGGCGTCCACCTCCTCTGCCTGCAAATGCAGGTCTTAGATGTAGATCGGCGCATTTTGGAATATACCATATACTGTAGATACTAGCAACATCGAATATTTTTCGGCTCTTGACATGACCCAAGTTATCATGATTTGCTAATGGCACACGCAACAGCCAGAGTCCTGGCTGGTGCCTGATAAAAATGAGGGGATGGATCTCTGCATTTGTCCATCAAAAACAAATCCCTGCTAAAACCTGAACCCCGAACCCTGAGTAATGTAGGTTTAGGGTTTAGTGATTTCGTTTCCACTCCTTTTTCCCTACTAACGACCACTAGGGTTATGCCAGTGAGTTTCAAGTGCGCCGGGTTTTGTCCAGAACTATCCCTGTAAAATCCCTGTATATACACCTAGAACAGCACCTATAACCCAGTCCCACACTCCCCCTTTGCAGCCCCACCCTAAACTCTAGACCCTGAATGATCAAGAGGTTTTTCGTTCATAAAGCGCCTACGGAATCCTCACATCACTCCCATATAACTGCTACATAAGCCCAGCTTGCACTTCATAGTCCATTATCATAATCTGAACCCTAAGCCCTAAACCCAATAATTGTTTGTTTGATTCTCCATTTTTCCTTGATTCAGCACTCTGTGGCCAAGCCTCCGCGTCATCCCCGCCTAAGCTCCGCAGGTTTAGGGTTTAATTAGGGTTTAGGGTGTAGGGTTGAGGGTGCTTAAGGGGGTGAGATGCAGGGACTGGGTTATAGGTGCTGCTATAAGGCCAAATATGGGAGACGAGTAACACAAGGATTAGTCTGGATCCCGCATGCCACATTCAGAATTCTGTATCAACCCTAGACCCTGAGCCCTAAACCCTAAACAGTAGTTTCACTTTTCCATTATCCCTATATAACCCAATATACCGTAAACCCTAAACACTATATAACCCCATTCTAGGACAGAGCCCCATTCTCCACCATCCGCCGGGTGTCAGACTTGCAGGTCCATCCTTTGTCTTCTTCTTCCGTTTGGCCTGGGCCTGCACCTTCAAGCGTGAATGCAGACTGCCAATACTAATAGTAATAATGAAAATTGGTGTCATCTTTATTATCATTAGCCTAGACATAATAGTAGTAACAGTTTACTATTATGCTAATAAAAATGCGGAAAATAATCTTTTGCCTTGCATGCCTCCAAGCCCGATTCTACTTGTTCAGGCTCCTATGCGCAGTGTACAGTCAGTTGGCTCAGGCATTGGCGATGGATCTCCCCATCCCACCGCGGCGCACACCCTGCAGTAGATGCAGATGTTCTAGAAGTCTAGAAGTATGCTAAATCAACAGCCAGAGAAAGGGCATGGAAGAAGAAATTGGCAGACCAGTTCCATTCAGCCTTGAACTTGTCAGTTCGGATGCGCTTGATCTGTGAGAAGTTGTCACTCAGAACCAGGACCTCGCAGGGAGCTGAGGCTGCACAGTCCCGCATAGGTATTAGATAGGGGTTACATAAGGGTTATATAGGATTTATATGAGGTTTAGGGTGTAGAGCTCAAGGATATTATGGCAACAACGGAGAATCAAATGGAAAAGAAAATGGAAAATGAAAATGGGATTACAAAGGGTTCATGCAAAAGCGCTTTCCAGAAAGAGAGAGAAACCTCACCCGAATGCACCACAATCCTTATTACGGAGACCTTCAAAAACGGACTGCCCAAGGTTGAAAAGGCAACATTAGGGATCCATACAATCAGGACGATCATGGACGATCCTTGGCATCCGTTGGGAGATGTTTGTTGTTTTAGGGCTTAGGGTTTAGGGTCACGCACCGAGCGCTGGGCACACTGTCGATTCACCGAGGCATCATCCTGGCGTAGTAGGGTCATGTATGCATACTGTGAGCAAGTGTCAAAGTAAACAGAAGATGCAACGCAGTCTGATAAGACTCCTGACCACGGCTCACAGGAAGGGTCAGTACTCTGCCTTGAAATATAGTGTTGCTGGGGTGAGTGTGTCTGTAGAGGTCCTCATGGAATCCTATGAGCACCGTTGCATGTTTTTTTTGTTGTTACCATGTTTTCTCAGTGATTGCAGTAGTAAATAGGATGCTCTACTCGTAACGGCGGGCCGACTCGAAAACACTCCAAACTACCAACCCTGAACCTCCACACCTTAACCAGAAGCCCTGCAACCCTCAGCTCTACCTAAACACCCAAACCCTAATCCCCACACCCAAAACCCTCCACCCAAAGCCTAAACCCAAAACCCAAGTTTCCGTGTTTTTTCTAAGCAGGGCGTGCTGACCTCAAAGTAGCCAGCCTTCTTCTTGAGGCGCGCCTTAAAACAACAGGTGTCTTGTTTAGGCCCTTGTCAATGTTGAATAAAACTGTTTTAGTCCAGATTGGGCTTAAGTCTTCATGTCTATTCCATGTCGACTTACTTGTTCATACAAGTGTGATATCCTGTTCAGTAAGTTTACGTGTGCTTGTGATGCAGGGTAGTTTAGGAACGAGGATGGGGGGGGGGCACTTTCCACGAAGACACAGGCTTTTGACGACATCTGATGTAGGGAGGCTCAAGGCGGGTGGTCCCTTATTGCATGTCCTGGTGGCACGGATAGTGAGCGGACCGCACTATGGGGAGAGGATTTACGACACCAGGAATCTGGCTGGGGGGGGGGGTGTTTTAACCATAACCACAAGAAAGAAACCAGCAAGTTGGAATTCTTCATTTATTGTATTGCCCGTAGCCTTAGCGCGCTACAATGGTAGAAACCTGATCGAAGGACTTGATACCCAGCTCTCGCTGGATAGCCCAATACCCTTCAACTGAGAAGGCCTATCAGAGCCCTATACAAGTACATTTAAGACGATTATTGGGCTCCCTGAACTCCTAACCCTCAACCCTCAACACACATAAACAATTCAAGTGGTACTTACGGTATTATTGAGGGTTCCCCAAAATTAGGGGTACCTTTTTGGGGGTGCCTATAATGAGGATTCTTGTATTTTGGGGTCGATTTTGTGCTGATCCTGGTGCTTATTTTAAATTGTTTCTAGTGCTGCGTTTTTTGTTCTCGATTTTTTGCTTTGTGTGGGGGCCCCAGGAGTACTGGAAGATAATCCTCATATAGCCCTATATATAGTAGCTTCCATGTCAATTGTCCATTTGATTCTCCATTTAATTCTCCAGTATTATATAATCCTTGTATAACCCTGTAGGCAGTACCTTCCATGTCATTTTCCATTTGATGTTCGATGTGATTCTCCATTCTTGGGGTTATATCCACTAATATATATATATATATATACATCCCTGAACCCTAAACCCGAAATATCGGGAACTACCACAGAGTGAAGGGAGCTCCGGGTCACCAGACTGCCTCTTGCTGCTCTTCTCTCTCTTCAGCCTGCGCTTGGGTTCATTGGCTTAATTAGAGGGGGTTGGTAGGCTTTTTTGCTTTTAAACCTTTGGACTTTTGTGCCTGCGGGTTTAGAGTTTAGGGTGTTTTTTACAACCCTTGGACTTTATGAGTTTAGGGTTTAGGGTTTAGGGCTTAGGGTAGGGAACCAGGGAATAAATCATCGGCTCTTGGTTGTGGGTTTAGGCTTTGTAGGGAAAAGAGGAATGTATTATTTGAGTATCATATAAGGAGTAGTTTTCTTTTTTCCTTACTAGCCGCCAGTAATTTGGTAGCAGTCCCGATGAACAAGTCAAAGCAGAAGTGTTGTTAGGGCTCTAGCGCAGGCAGGGTAGCTACGACTGAGGTTGTAGGACAGAAAGCTACACTAACATGGTCAGTGATAACCCAGTTTGGGATACTACTAACTTTGATTTATGACTACCCGAGCCTCCAAGCAGTGCCACAATACTGGGGGTTTGGGTCAAGGGTTCAGGTTTTGGGACCCCTAAACCCGAAACCCTAAACCATTTAGGTTTGAGGGTTTTTTGGCACCACCATCTCTAAAGCCCCATATGTACCGACGGGGGCTTTATGGTTTACGTTTGCTCACAGCCAGGGTCCTTGGCTCAGCGAGATGCCTTCTGCAAGGATCCCAAACAGATACCCTTTTCTGGGCTGCTGCTCAGTTCAGGAAATTAAATTAACATACCATAATGTGGGCATATGTGAATACTTATTCTCGTAACTTAATTTAAGTTCCATAACAGGAATCCTGTTTTTGGACACAAAGCCAGGTCTGTCATGCAAATCAGAGGCATCTACACTGACAAGAAGCTCAAAATCTCTTGAGTCATGTGCGTCCCTCATGCCTGATATCACATAGGAGCCGCTACTGATGCTGACAAGCACCCATAGAGGCCCTGATTCCTTGTGGGTGGGGGAAGCCGCAACTAAAGTCGTGTTGAAAAAAACAAACGCGGAACCTTTCGGCCGGATAGGCCTCCTTAGAGGAGCATAAATATCTCACCACCACGCCTCCAACTTGTCAATTGCAGCCTCCAAGTGTACGAGGTCTTTCTCCTCAGTGGCTGGGTTCGCACGGTTGACTCCTGCTGGATGAGCTGCCCTATCTGGGATTCATAATTACTGGGGAAGAAGTTTCTAGAGAAATCATGCGCCGCTTTTGAAAGATCCCGATGTGAGCAATCCTATGGAACCCTCTAAAACACAACTGTCTGCCCAATTCCATGCAAAGCCTTTGCAAGCACGCAGCACTATGGGACTGCGGCTTGCAGGCGATGAAACGCCCACAGATCCGACAATTCCACAGAGAAGCCAACTATATCGAGGGTGAAGGGAAATATTTGACCTCTGTAAGCCCCTCCTGACAACAAACCTAAAAATCCGACAGAACAGCGTGATACTCCGTGGAGAGTTGTAGATTTCCTAGACCCTGTCAATCACGTATAACCCGCAATCATCCAGACTTTTTCCAGGCTCAGACCCCAATTGCCAATAAAAACGCTGTTGCCCCATGTCCGTTGCTATGAAAGTTACTGGCTGTGAAGGAACTTAATTGAAGTTACTACTTTGGGGAAACCATATTCATTACTATATACATATATATACACCTGTAATATAGTAACTTAAGAGTTCCGCAACAGCAACCCAGGTTAGTGTTCCTCCAGATTCTAGACATTTTGCTGTCGCGGCTGCTAAGAAGGCCCGGCAGATTTGCGACACCCTCGAGCCCTGGACCTTACATAACCCCGCATTCCCAATACGTACTATAGTCAAACTCCTAAAAGGGGGTTATATAGGGGATTATATAGCAGAGTATGATAGGGGTTTGCAAGGGGGATACTAGGAGTTTAGATTGTAGCTCATGTAGCCCCAATATGTCCCCCATAATCAACATAGCGCAACATTTGAGAAACCTCTGTTTCTGGGCACCCGCTCCCACAGCTGCTCCAGAGTCGTGGCCTGAAGGTCACAAATTCGAGGCGAAAGCGAAAAAAAACCGAAGCATGGAGAAAGGGTACCCTGAGCCCTCTTCCATAGCTCTGTAGGTCCTGCGGTGGGCGGAGGAAATCTTTTACCACTTAAGATCCTCAAAGTACTGCAATTATTGGGGAAAAGGCTGTATAACAGGTGGTGCAATGTTTCCGCGATCGACAGTAGGTTGAGGGGATTGCCGCGGTGTTCCCACTTCTTGGTATCTACAAAATGTGCCTGACAGGCACACGGAATGAAAGTTCAGGCTATTGGCCAGGCCATGGGTACAACGATACGGCATACTACTGAGATTTCGAGCATCAGCATCATCACCGTGACTGATGAATACTAGTATCTTGCTGAACAATTCATAGCTTTAGGAGCGAAGTTACTTTGTGTGACTACTGCCGCTGATGCAGCTGGGTCCGCACAATCGAGCTGCAGCTAAATCCCCACACATGTACTCAACATGCACAGCCTGCAGGACAATGTGATCCTTGAACACAACCCCAACCAATGTCTAGGCTCTCAGTTCCTCTGCTCTAAACCCTCCCACATACCAAGCCTGAAGCACAATTTCTTTCAGCGAAGGATGCAGGTCTGTGCAACACGCTTTTTAGGGTTCAGGGTTCAGGGCTTGGAGAGTACAAAAGAGATTATGGTGCACCCCAGATCCACCTTGAGCATCCTCTTTTTAGCCCAGATTTCGAAGCAGGTCATACAATCCCTACTCTACAAAAACCCTTATTCTCACAAGGGGTACCTGATTCTAGATTCTCATTGATAACATAAGAGATATATGTATATGTAAACATGTACATTCTGGCTTGCAACGAAGATTTTAATATGTACAACTACATGTATGTCCATCTATCTAACTTGCCGATCTACGTAAACATATTCTATATTCTATATAGATATAGAGAGAGAGAGAGAGTGTGTGTGTGTGTATCTTTGCATCCTGAGATGTCCTTCTTGGCAAAACATTGGAGAAAATCTAGGACCACCTTATGTAGTAGCATGCGCCCTCTAGACTACTACCTGGGAAAGCCCGGATTTTCGAGCAGCCTGAGTGGTGCAAGATTGCCATCCAACGCCCAAAGCCCCTATAAATTACAACAGACCTATATCATACATGTGTAGACAGCTCCTTGCAGCAGCGGAATCACCCGCAGCCTTGAGATCCGCAAGTTCTTTACCTTTCTTCGCCAGCTGACGCTGCAGTTCAGCCAGACGCTCCTGATTTCGAGCTCGGAGTTAAAGTTTTGCGTCTAGGATGTACTTACATTTGAGTTTTCATGTAGGGTCAAAGTATGACTGATACTACTGGTACTACTATAAGGTACTTAAGGTCATGCAGGATTTTTGCATTCACCATAGTACTAGTACGTGTACTCGTACCACTACTAGTAGCAGCAATAGCAGCAACAGCAGGGGTTGCAGAAGTAATAGCAGAAGTACTCTCGCGCTTTGTTATGCTACGAGCTGTACCTGAAGTAATTTTCCAACATTCGTATCAGATGCATCAGCTTTCTCATTCCTAGACTGTGCTACCTGGAGCTTCTCAACAATAGGGCTGGTACAAATCCCACAGAGCTAGAGGGATTCTGCATGGACTTTTAAATCCTTCTGAAGGAATCCCAGAAATCGAATTTCAACACTCTCCCACTTTCAGCCGCGTGAGGTCCTCGGTGAGAGTCCACAGCTTCAGCTTCAGCAGATAGCCGTATCCCTCTGGGCCAGCCTCGGAGTCGCTTTCAGGGGGGAATAGGGAATAAGGGAGAATATTGGGGCTATATGAGGATAATGGAAAAGAAAATGGAAACTACGATACTAGGGTTATATGAGGGTTATATGAGGATTGTATTGGGATTATATAAGGATGATGGAAAAGAAAGTGGAAACTACTACTTCCTAATAACCGGCCATTCCTCGGGATGCTTCCCCGGCTTCATACTCTTGGTTTGATGACTTGTGGTGCCACAACCCCTGGAGAATGCCTCACTATCTCTGGTTCCTAGGCATGTTGGCTAAGATATTCAATCAGGTTGCTCTTCGACGCATCACTCTACGCGGAAGTTTCCCGAACACTGGGGAAGATGTTGGATCGCATAGGAGTTGGTAGGAGGTTTTGGTGGAGTCCGTATTATCACCAGTCAAGCACGGGCGTGTGCTAAAAAATGCGAGCCCCTTCTCGGCACTCCCGCCACTCAGTAGTTTGGGGCGCTTGCAGTGCGACACGAGCAGCTATGTTCATAATCAACCATCCTTTCGAAATGCCTCGAGGCCCCTTGTACGGTTTGAGTGAGCAAGCAGTATGAGCTGCCTGGAACCAGCTCAACAAGCAGCATTTAGGGTTTACGGTTTAGGGCTTAGGGGGAGTTTTTGAGGAACAAGGGTACCTCTTGCAAACCCCAGGTATTTTTATATTGGGGATTCTGAGGTCCCTAGTAGGGGTTCTGTAGTCTTGGAGACCATCTCATATCCTGTGTATGGATGAGGTACATGTACATGAGGTATAGATGCACGTGTTCTACATGTATCTGCAATGTTTACATATGTTCTTAGTCCTTCTGGTCCTGAGTAGTGAATACAGGAGTATAATCCCTACATATAACATATTCCCTTCTTCCCTACTAAGAACCAGTAAGTAGTAGGCATTTGCACATTCTGACCGGGCCAGGAGCCAGATCCACATCGGTGTCTGTGACATCAATCACGCTCCGTAAACGCCTCCTGAACAGCAGTGCTCCAGCACCGAGCTTAAGCAATTCTGCGCAAGATGCATGCAGAACCACCTATAAAAATGTAGAAAGCCAAACAAGACAGGCAAGGATCATCGGCATTCTCTTGGGAATTACAACCAAGCAACTACATACCGACATGGGGATTTCTAGACCCTAATATATTACAATCCTCAGGTCCTTTCTCTGCTCCCAGGATGGAAATCCCCATATGAAAATGTTGAAGCCTCGGTGAGCTCACGGAGGCTGCAGGCCTTTCTTCGACACCGGCCTCCAGTGGACGGGACACATAAAACTTATAGGGTTTAGGGTTTAGGGTTTAGGGTTTAGGGTTAAAACGTTCCGTAGACGTGCTAAGGAAATGTTAGTCACCCAGACCCTTAAAAATTAGGACCCTAAGAGTCGTATGATTCTTGCAGGATGCTTATTATAGGGGCCCGGATTACTACAATCACCTTATTAAAGCGAGCAAGTTGATAGGATCCGGAAAACATGGCGCTGATGAAACTCGCAAGATGCTCTGAAGACTTAGGGACCATCTGCCTTCGTGTGGGCTTCACAGCTGATAGGATCCGTACATGGTTACACTTCTATGGATTCGGTGCACTGAGCATATAGTAGAATTTATTCCATGATATTCTGTAAGCGTGATATCGGGGTGCTGAAGCTTCTAAATCCCCTGGTGAAGGACTTTATCATCGGGTTCCCTCTTGAGAGGGAGTAAGTAGGGAACGCTGCAGTCCCAGAGCGCGTACCAAAAAAAGATTGTGGATATATGAGCTATAGTCTAAACTCCTGGTATCCCCCTGTATAACCCTATGATAGTCCCCTATATAATCCCCTAGATGACCCCCCTTTAAGGAGTTTAGACTATAGCTCATATAAACCTGGATACCTGAAGACTCAATGAGCTTGATCTCCAGGTTCTGTAGGGAAATGTTCTAGGGAAAATTTGGCAACCAGCATCCTGAAAACAAGGATCCATTGACTATACAACGACTGGTACAAGCTCCTTGTTTCAGGGTTTCGGGCTACCAAAGAGTCTTCCTCCAATGCCAGGGCCTATTGAAACTTTTTCGGGGCCGAGTCTTTGTGCATAGGCAACATTTTACGGCAGTAGGTACATTCAGGAACTTCCACTCTGTGTCTTAAATAAGTTGGAAGTCTCATCATCAAGGCCATCAGGAAAAGACACAACCAACTGCTTCAGACCCTACATCTGCCCCTGCGCTTGCCAGCCTCGATCTCCTGCTTCGTCCGAAGTCCACACCGCTTCATGTCGTTGCAGACCTTTGGGGAAGAGTGGCTCATCAAACATGTGAGGGTGAAGCCGTAGGCACAAGAGGCCGCAAGATTCACCGAGAATCAGGATTACACTAACCGCACCCCCTGCATAGGCAAGCCAGGCAAGGGGGCCCCTCCCCATTTGTCCTTCGGCCGAGTTAACTGTAGAGAACGACTATGACAACGTTAGATCTTGTAGCTGCTAGAACCAGTAAGACTTGCAACACTCACTAGGCCTGCTAGAACTCAACCAACCCTAAACACTAAACTCTTAATCCTCAGAACTCAAAGCATGCACCAAACTGGCCGCTGCCTGTTGAGAAGGTCGATTTGACACCTGCCCACAGGATTTAGGGTGTAGGCCTCTGGCTGCATACTGGATTGAATTTTCAGGGTTTGAGTGGTAGCAGGGGTCAGGGCTTAGGGTGCGAGAATCGCCTTTTCATGGACAAACCAGGCCGAATGAAGCCTTACTGAATTCTAGTCAGCGCTAGTCAAGCTTCATCAGTCTTCAGCCCCGGGTCATGAAGCTCCTGAAGTAGATAGAATGTCGGGTATAGTATTGGGGCTATATAGGGATAATGGAAAAGAAACTGGAAACTACAGGGATAATAGGGATTATATAGGGATTATAGGGTATATATGTATGGTGCAAGGTGCTTGGGCAGAATCTGCCAGGTGCCACAACATCGTGGGATGGGAAGGTCACAAGGCTGAACTGTGTGAAGGTCAGCTCTGCGATGGAGGCAAAGCTGATGAAATGCAAGCAAGTAACCCGCACCCACAAGTTTTCGGGCTTGTACTTGTAAGAGCCCGGCTTCTGTTCAAGTATATATCATGATTTCTGTTTCCATGTCATTCTCGGTTGTTGGGGGGTGCTATCTTTAACCCCTATATATTACAACTACATACGGTGCAGAAGAGGTCTCCTCAGGCTAGCTCGCAACCCAGAACTCCACAACCGCAACTTGTGGACTCAAGAACAGCGCCCTATATCTTATGGTGATACCAAATATGCCTTCCAGGGTAGCCTAACGCCACTTAGGTCCTGTAATGAGGTCATGGTAAACGTCAACGACCCACCGCATCAATGGGCCCGTAGCTTGCTGTTGTGTTCTTGCCACATGGGCACCCCACCTACACACTCACCCAAACTCCTAAGGCAGAAAACCATAATGTAGGGGCCTAAATAATTACCAATATCATTTTGAGGTCCATTTGAGGTACCCTAAAGTATAATTATACAAGGAATATGGAACCATATATACCCTATAGAATCCCTATAAACCCTAGTAGTTTCCATTTTCTTTTCCATGATCCCTATATTACCCCTATTCAGCCTCCAGGTGACCATCCACCACAAGGCGGATGAACTTTGCCTTGTCGTTCAGGGTGGCCACCTGACAGCAGCCCATTGACAGGCCAGATGCTAGGTACCTATGCAGCTCAACAATTGAATCGTAGGCACAATGCAACGTCGCGAAGAAGACGCCAAAACTGCACAAAAAGGAAGGCTATCAAGAGCTCAAGACTGAAATTCGACAGCGAGTGCCTTCAACCACCAATCAAGGTAAACAAGAAGGCGATCACTTTGGTCATCGTGTCACAACATAAAGCTGGTCTTGAGAGGCCTCTCTGGAGAGCTTGCCGATGCAGTACTCTTTCCGCTTTCTGTACACGTCCAGGCGAACCTCTCAGAGCCAGGACTACTTGCCCCTTTGAAAGATTCTTCAATTCCCGTTCCCTGTGCAAAGATTCATTTAGAACCATAGGGCGGCTTTTGTGGGAAGCCTACAGCCAGGGTAGGCAGCAGCGCATGAGGTTTTGTTTGCAAGAGCCAGCACTTGCTGGCGGCTTTCAATGGCAAGCCTGGGATGTCTAACAGGAGTTTATAACAGGAAAAATGGGGTTCAGACTCTAGGTTTTAAAAAAGCAGCAATGATCTTCATGGCTTTCACGAGAACAACTGAAGAAGCAGAAAGGATGACTACCGCCACAGAATAATCATGGCCTGGCCGTCCGTGTCAAAAGCCAATTGTTCCCCGGCAGGTTGTCAACATTGTGGTCAGGTCCCAATTATAGTTCGCCCCAGATACTTAGGGTACCTCAAAAAGGCTGCATAATTCTGACAACCATCTGAAATTGCGGTTATACTAATATTGTCGAGCTATCATATCAAGACCTTAGTATTGGCATCTCCAAAAATGTGGGGTCCCCGCGATGCACCATGAAGCACCACAGGGGCCCTCAACACTTGGAAACCCCAAAGCCCTAGACCCTTACAATCCCAGTCTCCGTTCCTTTTCCATTTGATTCTCCATGGTTCAGGTTGTGAGCCCCCATCGCCTTCGCAAACTCTTGTAGGATCTCCTCTGGCGACTCGAACTTCTTGAGCTTTCCGCCTCAAGGAATTTGGGTTCCAAATATTTGGGGTCCCTTTTTGGGGAGTCCCTGTGAATTGGGAATTCTGATGTTTGGGACAATCATCTCATTTGTTACAGACAGAGGGTGGACCCTCATATCTAGAACCAACCCTATCAATCAAACTTCTGATGGGCAAAAATGCTGCCTATCGGTAACTTGATCATGCTGCAGTACCTTAAACCCTAAGCCCTAAGCCCTTAATTGCAGTTTCCACTTGATTTTCCATTATCGCTATACAACACCCATATTATACCCCTACATGCCCTAATATAACCAATGTTGGCAAGATGTTGTCCGTCAACGTGGTCTTCTCAAGCTGTAGGTCGTCATAAACCCAGCTGTCATACGTTGAATTCAAATGGCACTGCCAAAAAGGCCCAAACCCATCACTGTGATCATATTGAGGGGTGGTTGCAGTGACCTCAAGGGGGACCCTAACCAAGTTTAATTTCACCCCTCAGATTCCCAGGCAGTCCCCATGTTACTTCCCCTAAGCTGCAAGGGTGCCCATTCAGGATCATAGCCCGTTTATGACTAGCCTTGAGCTGGGTGTTGATTCGGCTAGCGCTCCTGCATGACAAGATATGATAAGTAACCTAAATGAGACAATGCCCGCTACAGGTAGCCCCGCCAAGACAGAACGTATAGAACCCCAAAACGCATAAAAGGCGACTTCCTTATCACATGCGCACCGCATCCTCCTCGTTTCAGCTCATATTTTGCAGTGCAGGAGGCACAGATTTTGATTGCTTCACTTTCTGTGAGGCAACCATGATTCGAAACTGTTGATTTGAGCCCCTCGCTGGCATCAAAGAGGTGCATGTTCGTAGTCGAGATGCTGGACCTTATCCGGGAGACATGAGAAGTTGCTTTGACAGTAAGAATGCAAAACGATGGCTATTGCTGCCATTTCTGCTATTGCTTCTTTGGCCCTTTCCGTACGCTTCAAGCCACGATCTGCTAAGGATCAATGCCAACATGCATCAAGCCTTTTGCGACGTGCCATCTACTTACTCATACAACATTGCAGTGAATCACGCAAAAAGATCGGCGGATTTTTGGGAAAATGATATTCTGAAAAAACTGATTATGACCCGTAAGTCTATTATTGGGAACGGTCTTGTTTGCAGCAAATGCTTAATTGCTCTCGCTGCAACCGGGAAGCTTCAGGTGAAGCGTCTTCTCCAACCCACGTTGTTCTGCTTGAGCCACCTGTGACAAGACTCAAGACGTGAGACCTTGCAAAAGAATGGCTCCTGAGACGCTAAGGCAGTTGTGCTTATGTGCTTGCCTTTGCTGCCTCTACAAGGCCATCAACCCAAGAGCCAAACATCTGTGGATGAGGGCATGAGTCCTTGCAAAATCATAGGAGGACTTTCCTTTTGCTTATAGTCATTTGTGCAGTCAAAGGATAACGCGTATTTTGCGAAGCAGTGCAAGGTTGCAGCGGAGAAGCCTTGTCCGGCAACATGGACAGGCTGAAGTGCACGGTGTTCTCCTGCTGTCTAAAGTTCATCAGAAACATCCTAGCTTCTTCTACTCCAGCTGCCGAGATGATTCGTGTCTACTTTCCCAAAGCTCACAGGGACTTCAAGACGCAGCATCCGCACCGTATGATACTCGCGGAACTCCGAGATCATTGCCCTCTTTCCGGCATGAGCCTGACAAGGTTGAGGCCAGCTCTCTCATCATCGTAGCTGGCTTCATGAGCTTCGATTCCAGACTTGAAGCCGGCGGCTGAGCACCTACTACATCAGTCTTGTCAGATTCAGGGCTACAGCCATGACTACTGTTCTCACCAGTACAATGCTGACTATCCCGTCCGTCTCATTCCTGTGAACGCCTGTCACCCCAGCAGTGGACTCTGGACTGCCAGCCTGCATTTGCTCGAGTACCCACTCCTTGTAGTCCTTGCGACTACTGGTTTTTGGTCTCAAGTCTATAATGGATGGGGTCCTAAGCAGTTGATTGTAGGTGTAGCGTTGGGCTTGTTCAAGTATATTCAAGTATAGACTCAAGGTGCAGGGAGTCAGAGTGTCCACAGTGTTGGTGGTTTGGGGCTCTACGCTTAGCAGCATAGGGGCTAAACTCTTGTCTGCAAAAAGCCGCCACCACTTCAAGGAGACTGCGATAGAGCCACTTACTAGCCATTTCGGATTTAGGGTTTTGGGTAATGGATGTCCTTGGAATTAAGCTACATGGTGCTGCAGGTTGGATTGGAGGGCGGTTTTGGGGCAATAGTTTTTTTGGCCTGCACGCGAATATAGCTGTGTTGTCATGTCCCTCCGCGAAATCAGTGCAAAGCTTGATGCTTGATACCCCTAGATTTAACACAATTTGTGGAGGGCCAAATTAGGCGGCAAGTTCTGGGGCCAAAAATACCCCTAGCGTTAAAGCAAACAAATTACACCCCGAACCAAAAAAAATGAGCATTAGTTTTGAGGTTGTACCACTTGTACTTAACATGATTTACTTTTTCTGTTGTGGATCTCCCATCTCTAGAGGAATGGGGCTGGGATATTAATCCCCTCCCCCTGATATTAAACCCCCCAACCCTCTAATATTAAATACTCCCAACATAGTATAACATACCACACAACGGGAGGATTCAATATCAGGGGGCGTGGGGGGGGTTATATAGTATTAGAGGGAGGGGATTAATCTGGGGGCTCACCCCCCGTATGAATCAAGAGCGCAGATTGGACATTTGGAGATCTTCAACTTCGCACCGGTACACGCACTTTAGGATACTGTCTACGTCAAGTGGAGCCGTTAGAACCCTATTAGGCCTTATTAAGCCCTATATAGTCCTAATAGCTCCCTAAACCCTGGGGGGTGTACCTTCGGGGGGGTACCAAAAAAACAAACCAGGAGGCCATGATCTCAATGCTAGAAAAATAGCGACAACTGTGCTTGTTTTTCCGGAATGACATGACGGAACAACATCAGGTGAGGCTCACACGCGGCTTTTCAAAGCTACGCTGCTCATATACTTAAAATAACTGGACCCAATTTTTTGGGAAACCTGCCTCTCGTCCGCTGGACAATCTACGTGCAACCAAGCAAAGCTACCATCCCTTTTGCCCCTAAACTCCAAGCAGGCAACCCCGCAAGCTTTCCCAACTCTGGCTGTGCCTGCGTCCACTTTCGCACTGGCAGCTCGGTGACTTCAATCCGGGTAGATCCAAACCTGTGCTGGCAAAGCTACAAGATTTGGGAAGTTAGAGCTTAGCTTTTCAACAGACCTTTGGGGATTTAGGGTTTGGTGTCTGAGGGGGGGTAGTTTAGTCACGTGCACGTACAAGTACCATCTAGGGATTCCGGGTCTGATCTAACGCTTCTGATGCTTCTCGAGATTGTGTCCAAAATCAGAAACAGTCTAAAAGTGTCGGAACATTATTAGTGAACCCTAAGCCCTTACCTGAATGAGGCTTCCTTGAAGCTTGAGTCAGAGAAGGCCAGCCGGGCTCCCCTTGGGCTGCTCTCAAAATTATGGGCTCCTTTTGGTTATAGACTATATTACGGCGCCTAATCTTTAGGGGTACCAAAATGGGACCCTCATTTGGGGAAACCCTAAAAACCATAAAAACCCTATATAATCCCAGTTTCTATTTCATTTTCCATTTTCTTTTGCATGTGATACTCATGATGCCACTAGTTGCAGGCCAATCAAAAAGTGCAAGGAAAAGCTTCAAATGCAGAACGGTGAGGGCAAGCATCGTCGTAGCTAGCCAGTAGAAGACCAACAAAGTTTCACTGATGCTCAAAAGACGCAGTCGCCCGCAAGGAGTGGAGCCCGCTCGCTCAGCGTTCAATTCAAAATGTGCATGTGATTCTCCATTAATGGTACCAAAATTCTCCATTAATGGTACTAAAATGGGACCCTAATGTGGGGAACTACCCTAACCCTAAAGCCTAAACCCTTGACAAAACAGAAACTCCGGCCTCTGGGCCACTCCAACTGTCTCGAAACGCCCAGGCTTATCCTCTCCCATTGCGTTGATGGTCCCGCGAAAGCCGCGGTACCTCCAAGAGTCGGGAATTAGTAGTTTCCGTTTTCGTCTCCATTATCCCATATATAACCCCCATATACCCCATTATACGATAGTAGCTTCCATTTTCTTTTCCATTATCCCATATAGACCCCATTATACTATAGTAGCTTCCATGTTAATTCCATTATCTCGATATAACCCCAATATAATCCTATATAGCCTGTTAATAATCCCTACATAACCCCAATATAACCCCCCACATAATCCCTATAATCCCTATAGTTTCCATTTTCTTTTCCATGATCCCTATATATGATCCCTAAAATCCCTATAGCTTCGATTTTCCTGTCCATAATCTGTATCAAGCGAAGGAAAGGTTCAAGATGAAGAGCTCGTGCGTGTTTCTAGGTTGTCTATCATGATAGTATACAATAATTTAAATGGTATATATATATATATAAACATGCATATATACATTCATATATTATAGTATATTCTGGTATATGGTTGTATATTATAGTACATTATAATATATTATGGCTAGCAGTTAGGTCTTCCTCTCGGTCTGCTTCATGACATGGATCCTTGTGTCGCTTTGTGAAACTTGCATTCCTGCCATGCTCCACTGCGTGTGCTTGCGTTCCTCTCAGAATTCCGATGCTGGGCAAGGATAGCGAAATAACTGCCACCCATACATCCTCAGAAGCTGATTATGCATGTATAGAGCTACAGTGAATGCACCTCAAGAATCAAAAAATAATGCCTTGACTACAAAACTCCCTGCGGGTCAGGGGACCACGGTGTCATCGGCTGCAGAGGCTCCCCGCGCAGGTGACGCCGGACCTGCGGCAAGAGCAACAGAGAGGACCCATTTCTGGCATTAACGATTCAATGATGGCGTTTGGGGCCTTGGAACGTTTGAGTTCATGAAATGGTGGTCCTGCTCCTTCATCAGCCAAAAGTGTGAACACGTACTTCTAACTGCTCTGACAAATGACAGATTAAAGTATCTCCTACTCGACCAGAAACCAGGATACAAGGAGCAAGGATATCCGTCCATGTGATGTGCTGTCAGCTTGCTGAGAAAACAATTGATAACCCACACAAAGCAGCAGAATCGGAGTTGCTCTCAAGGTCCTAGCTCAGCCCGAGACGTTCGCGATCAACTCACGAGGGTTGTAGTTGGGTACCGCAGTGCTCCAGCCCACACCGATTCCGTCAGCTCCATTCACAAGGACCTGAGACTGCCACTTCGAAACATCTAAGCTGTCTTGGACATGGGCTTGTTCAGGACAATATCACATTCCTGCAGAACATGTGTCCATGTGCCGCCCCTTCGTCACCATGGAAGTGACAGTAGCTCACCTAGTACTTTTCCGGACACCAGTGTGGTTTGCGCAAAGTTGTTCACGCTTTTTATGCACATCAGTTGTTCTTTTACCATCTCCAAAATCGAGGGTACTCCATGGCGCACACATAACAACGGTACCACAGCTGCTGTGACCTAAGAACAGCCCCAAATCCCAGGCCCTACTCTCTCCCCGCAGCAGTGGATACTCCTCGAAATCAGGTGCCTTCATACCAACGAAAGAACAACGCAATCCCGAAACAGGGGTGTTCCATGCCTTGGAAACTTGCCGTTTTTCCACCCTACCAAACTCAGAAGCCCCCAAACCCTAAACCCTGAATGATATAGTAGCAGTTTCCATGTCAGTTTCCATGTTGTTTTCCGTCCGATGTTCTGTCATGTGTGCCTATACTATAACACCCAACCCTGAAACCCCTAAGCCCTAAACCCTTGCCCTGCAAGGCTAGGGCCAGTGGTATCACGGGACAGTACCACTTGGGCTCGATTCGCTGTCCCTCCTCCGACTGGTACCTGGGTGGTTTTTTGCGGCGGGGGTTTAGGGATTTAGGGGTATAGGGTTCAGGGTTGGAGTTTGGAGTTTAGGGTTTGGGGCTTGCTGTTTGGGGTTTAAGCGGGGGTTCACAGGTGCACCTTGAGGTTTGCCTAGTGTTTGTCTTGAGAAACTCACGATGAGAAAAAAAGGAATTGAAGAAGTTATGGGGGCACTATGGTGAATTCACTGTGGGCGCTTGCATAACGTATTGTTCCCAAACTGAAGAAAAGCTTGTTCGCAGCAGCTTCCAAGGCAACGGGAACCTGAATGCAGAAGCCCAAATATGAGATTCCTTACATGGGGACCCCAATATAGCCCCCAATAAATTATTGTCCTTAGGCACCAACGGAAAGGTACCTCTAATTTTGGGAAATCCGCAAATGCCTCACACTCACAAACGAAACCAAACATGGACATGCGTATGGTCTAGGTGGATCCCCGACCCTCTAATAACGGTATAGTAGGAATTTAAGAAGACCCTCAAATATGATCACCACTATCTCTTCTAATCACTAATACTGGGTGGGGGATCCACCTAAGTTATGGTATGTATCTAGCCGGCGTGGTGTTACTTTCAGTCTTGCTGCCTAGGTCTCTCAAGTATGGGGAGCCGAAGATTTAGGGTTAAGGGTTTAGGGATTCGGGGTTAGGATTTAGGGATTAGGGTTTAGGGATTAGAGGTTAAGGTTTTGGGGGTCGGGATTCCAGAAAGTTGGGAGGCCCTTCAAAATGTTGGGGTCTATATTATCGGAGCCCTCAATTTATGGAAGCTTTTACATGGGATTTCAAGAAAGACTATGCGAGCCCTTAACAACGCGAGAATGATGACCTTGATAATACACCATGATGGAGAGTCTTTGCATGGTCTAGGGCCAGGGTGTCTTACTATCAGGCATAGGGGAAGTTCTACCAATTGCTGCTTTCGAAGAGGTCATGTGAGCTTAACCTAAGTCATGTTCGAATAACCTTCATACTCTCATCGTTGTGAAGGCTCCTTTGACTGTTGTTGCTGGCATTCTCCGGAAAACGAACATGAATCACGTGCTCCATGACGTTGCGGCTGATGCGGCCAGCACTGCTCGGATTTACTGTTCTGATGCTGCTGCCATTCTTGAACTGACTTCTCAGATCTCATGCAAGCCTTAACCAAAAATCGATGTCTCAGCTCATGGCTCAAGGACCGGATCATCCTCTTCAGGGAACATACATCGCGTCTCAGTGTGCACCAGAACATCCGCGAGAAGCTTTCTGGTGGTAGAAACGCGAGAAGCTCACAAGAAAATTACTACTGTGGATGGAACTACTATCCTATACATCAATAACTACAACATTTCTTGGGATCCCAAGTCGTGCAGATTTCCTCCATCCACCGTGCTTCACCAAACGCAGCCAAGGGCCTCTGATTTATCCCGGGTGTGGGGGTTGGTTGCTTGGGGTCGGGGTCTATCCCAGTGAGCCAATGACCCGAGACAAAATGCGGTAGTCTCTGCACGAAAGTCTCACCCAAACCCAAAGACTCCATTGCCCATTCCAGGTTGTGAAGGGACCTTCGACTTTGATAGTTCACCAAGCCATCCCCACAAACTCTTTTTTTCATCGATCCATCACCATCATGCACCTGCAATCTCAAAACACGGTCCCATGGCTCACACACCCTCACTGCCAGGTGCAGCACAGCTGGCGCCAGCTTTGTGAAGATGTACCGGGCGGCGGCGTGATCCTTGCCCAAGTGTTGACCCCAAGGGTATGGTGGAGGGTTCAGGCGAACGAGGTGCAGATTTTGGAGTTGAGGGTGAAGACTTGAGTTTCAGGTTCTAGGTTTAGGGTGTCAGCTTCAAGGATTAAGCTTAAGTGTGAAGAGTTTAGAGTTGCGGGTGCTAGGTTGAGGCGTGAGAGGTTCAGGGTGAACCGAACAGCATGGGTTGAGGGTCTAGGCCTAGGTTTACGGTCTCGGGTTGACCTTTCAGGGGTGCGGCGAGGGCCATGGGAGGATGATACAGAGAATGTAAAACAACAGACGAGGGGACTGTATAAACATCAAATAAGCATCATGTGGTTGGTTGGTGGAGGTTACAAATCCCCGTCTAGAGTAGCTCAAGATTGGATCTAAACCCTGTCCCCTCATAAGAAATCTGACCATTTGGGAGCAACAGTGAAAACCCAAGAAGCACGGTTTGTCTGTACCCCATATCCTTGCTCTGATAGGGACTCCCGAGACATGGAGCCACAACTTTAAGGCCCTCAACCCATTGCTTACTGGTTCTTCGTACAAAGTATGGACAGAAATCTTTACGGATTACATGAGCCATCGTCTAAACTATTCTAAACTCCTTCCCCCTCAATAGCCCTATAATAGTCCCCTACATAATCCTTTAAGCAACCCCCCTTTAAGGAGTTTAGAATATGGCTCCGAAAAAGGATTATATTCCCTTATTACCTAACTGCGTTGGGAAGCAGAATGCAGTTCCAGCCTTGCCACCCTGGTTACGAGTCCCAAACTGTCCGGATGGCCTCATCAGCAGGAAACACCTACCTGCACCTTCTCCCTACAATAATCATCTGAAAATATTATCCCTATATATAGATACTATAGGAATATGATAGTTTCCATTTTCTTTTCCATTGTCCCTATACTTGTCTCAATGATGGTGTTTATTTGTACTCATGGTTCTTAATAGCCCTACAAGGCAAAAATCAGCGGTAGATGCTTGCGTGCAGAGGCCGTTCTCCTCATGATGGAAGAGACCTTGAATTCTACTTAGAGCCCGCGGCAGATCTACGAAGCAAGCCTTAGCTTACCGAACCTCCATTTTGTCAGACGAAAGGGATGGGAGAAGTGTGACTTGTCACAACATCGACGACGGACGTCTGCAGGGTTGAGTCGGGCATCATCTAAAGTGAACATGCTGTCCAGAAAGCTCCCACGTGACCCAGGGGAGAGAAGTCGGGGTGCGTCGTTGGCTGGTGAGAACGGAAAACTCCATGCTGGGATCATGTACAAACTGGGAGAGGATTTCCGCTCTGAAAAAACCCTCCAAGCTGCCAGCTGTAAAAGATTCACGTTGTTGCTCCCCACGAAGTGCTGCGCCTGTCTGACAGCAGCACCCGCTCACAGACGAAGACGACAGCGATGACGACTAGCAGTAAGTACGTACGTACATACCTACCTACCTACCTACCTACCTACCTACCTACCTCGCTACTACTACTGCTACTACTGCTACTACTGCAGTATACTGCCACTACTGCCACTACTGCTACTACTGCTACTACTGCAGTATACTGCCACTACTGCTACTACTGCTACTACTGCTCCTACTGCTACTACTGCTACTGCTACTGCTACTACTGCTACTGCTACTGCTACTGCTACTACTGCTACTGTCATCCGCATCATGATCAGCAGCATGACCAACAGCATCATCATCATCACCACCATCATCATCATCAAAGGCAGCATCAACAGAATCCACCAACATTATCAACAACATGGTCATCACCAGGAACATGAACATCTTCATCATTGCCGCCATCATCATCCGCATCATCACGAGCATCACCAGTAACATCGACGTCATCAGAATGCTACACCGATGCTAGCACAAGCACCATTACAATTATCATTGCTCATGTTTGCGAATGTGAACGTGCGGTGCCAATGGGTGAATTGAGAGTACAACTCGCACCAGGAGCACTGCGAACTTAACTAACCAGAACCACCACTCGTCAACCTTCGATGCGCAAAAAACAACATGCAGCCACCAGATACGTAAGTCTCGCAAAAACTTTGGGGGTTGTTCAACGAAGATGCGAATCTTTGCAGCCAAAACCCTAGCAAGACACGAAAGGCCCAAGTTTTCTGGAAAGTCTCAAGTAGACTTCTGTTTGCAACTGGTGGCATGGGATGTCCAGGCACTTCCGAAGAAATGCGCGCTGCGGAATATTCGATAAAACATGAGAGGCGAAGCTCGCTATTGGCTTCATGCAATAGTCAAATTCATGATGTCCCACACAGAACTCTCATCGAAAGGTTCTGGTGGGGGTGCTTGAAGCCCTTATCTTGCGGGCAGGCGAAGAACAACAAGCTGGGCTCCAGCAAGCTGATCCAAGCTTCAGGGATGAGGCATTAGAATTGGAGGTGTTCTCTTGATACGAAAATTGCTACATTGCTTCAAGTACCTCATACCTGGAGAATTTCAATGCTCTGGTATACAAAGGTCACGCCGGATGTTTTGTATCAGCAGTTAAGAATAGGGTTTGGGGTTTGTTTCAAAGCCAGGTATGCTTGAATCACCTGCTGATGGCCCTGCTGATTTGAAAAGCCTGCCGACAAAGACCTGGACATGTGCCACCACGGTTGTCACAATGAAGCATACTTGCCAGTTTCATAGTGGGAGGACCCCCCGCAATTTGACACCTAATTCGGCACACACCCGCTTGAATTCCAAACTGTTTGGTGGATCTGCCCGGACCTAACGAATCATTCATATGAAAGTGGCAACTGATTTGAGATTGATCTGGGGCTTGGGATGTCCACACGCCAACTTGCATGCTGAATTCTGGTGCATTAAATTGGAGCTCTGCGCTGCAAGCCTCACAGGGCCACACAACGCCTATCACCACATCGGCCCGACAGACGTAGAGTCGACAGCAAGGTCTGCGCGCTGGGCAGACGTCATCTGCTGCTCAAAATTAAGTCACAGGAATGTGAGGGAAGGTCTGGCTTATTCCAGCTTGATAAGAACTGAAGATGGGCAAAATAAGCCCTAGCTAGGCTGGTTGACTGCGGTTTAAGCAGGCCCCGCCTTACCCGCCAGCCGACCCCCCCGTTCCTGCCAATAGAGACCAAGTAATGCAATGGCCTCAAGCCGGTATCTGGATGGCACTCCACCTAGCAGACCTAGACAGCATGTCTGGCATTCAGCTGCAGCTTAGGCTGTAGGAACATCTTGCGGTGGAGCAAACATGGCGAAGCGTGCGCTATTAATTGGTGAAGAGGCTGTTGCCCGTTGAAACGTCTGCCACAGATGCAGCAACGACAGTGGGGCCCGGAACATCTCACAAAATGCCCTTGCACGACCGGCAAGAGATGATGGCAAGCTGCTGGAAACGAGCCCGCCATTTCGTTGCCAATGCTCTTCCTTAGGCCTTGCATCAAATGATGGATGATCCGTGCACCCGGTCAAATGCTAGGGGCTTGCTAGGGACCATGAAGAAGGTACTCCTGCTTTTTGAGGCATTCTGAACCGTGCCGTTGGCTGTCTTGAATCCAGACAGCTCCTTCAATGCACTAACAGCTGTACAAACACTCCGACGGTGGAGCACATGGTCTGCTCTTAGCCAATCACATGCATCGGTCGAAAGCCTTCAACGCCGCTAAGCGACAGCCTCGCACCAGCCATCAGTAGATCCAAGCAAGGGTAGATGTATAGTCCCCCTTAACTAGATAGAATATGGGGTATATGGGGATCTTATTGTAATAGACCCAAAGCCATGTTCTATCTACTTAAGGGGACTATACCATGATGTCAGTACTATTTAATGCGCTAATCAGAAGTTCACGGAACGGCTACATTTCCAGTCACACTAAGAGGAAGAGGAGGAGGTGAGACAAATAAATACCGCGAGCTTCCACCTTCCAGGGTAACTGCTGACATCTGGTATATTATAATATAGTATATTACAGTATATTATGGTATATTATGGTATATTAGGGTATATTAGGGTATATTCAGTTAGAATCCAAAATCCAGATCTAGACCATGGCCCTCTAACTCACATGACTACAAGGAGGGAAAGGCAGAGTCTCAAAAGGACATACGCAACTGTCATCCCCTAAGCCTAGATATGCCCCCCAAAATAACCCAGAACCCTACACCCTTGTGACAGCCAGCTGTGATCGGCCTGGACCTCTTGAAGTTTGCACATGTCGGCTCTGACTCCTGCCTAATCGGACTCTTGTTGGGTTGAGGGCTTCCTTGGGGGCTCATGGTCTACTATGGAGCTCTACAGAATGTGATGTGGCTATGTTCAGGGCTCTTAGTTTACGGCCCACTTATGCATCGAGGCGTCTGGGGTGCCGGGCTAGTCTGAGATTGTCTAAACTGTGGCAGCTAGACGAGGCCGCCCCCCAAGCAGTTTGAATGGTTCAGGTATCAGGGCTTCATACTAGCTTCCGAAAATGAAGATAAGGGCCAGCTTCCATTTCATGTTCCATGTGTGTTTCCATTTGCACTTCATTCAGTTTCACCGGTGCTCAATAGCAGACCATCGCCCACAAGGAGCAGAGCCCGCTCGCTCAGCGTTCAATTCAAAATGCTTCTCCGTTGTTGGGGGAAAGATCCCTATATAACCCTATGTAACCCTATAAAACCCCTATATAGCCCTCTGTAAAGGTTCCTGCACAGGGCTTGGCCTAGGGACCCGTGTTGTGCCTGAGCTCAGGGGAATCCCCATATTTCCCCCTGAATGACCCCATAGTTCACTATGTATACCCTAAACCCTATATGGCAGTTTCCCAAAATAGGGGGACCCCAATATAGACCCCAAAATACTACAGTCCTTATTATTGGGACCCCCAAAATGGTAGGCCTAATTTTGGGAAACCCCCATATGACCACTATAATGTCCTATGTATGCTCTAGCAAAACCCTGGAAATCAGGCGCCTTACGACGCCGGGCCAGCTGGGCCTGGCTCCGAAGCCGTGGCGGGAGGGCCTCCAAGCTGGGTTAAGGGTTTAGGGTATAGACTTCCCCTGGAACAGTTCCCAATAACCCTAAGGCAGGGTTTAGGGTTTAGGGTTAAGGGTTTAGGGTTAAGGGCTTTGGGGTTAAGGGTTTTGGGGTTTTGGGGTTTAGGGGTTTAGGGTTAAAGGGTTAGGATTGGGGGTTTAGGATTGAGGGCTTAGGATTTAGGGTTCAGGGTTCATAGTGTTTCAGGTTCAGGGGACATCTAGGAATTTATAAAGGGCTATACAAATGATAAAGCTTTTCAAGGATTTATGGGGATGTGTCGGGTATATAGTGGGATATATAGGCAGTGATATATTGAGATTAAAGGGTTTAGCGCTCAGGGGCTATATCTGAATATGTTGTATTAGCATACATAAAGGAGACAGGGAAGAAAATGGAAGCTACTATGATATCTTGGTGTTGGCTAGACACACATATATATACATATACATTATATATGTATATTGGGATATATGGAGTTTGCAAAAATTAGAGGTCCCTTTTGGGGGGGAGGTCCCCAAAGTAGGGATAGTAGGTCTAGTGGTGTAACGTCTGGGGTTTAAGGTGTGTTTGGGGCTTAGGGTTCCTTGGAGTATAAGGCTTCGGGTCCAGGGTTTCTGACCTGGACTAGCTGATATCCCACCACTGTCCTGGTCCCGCTTCTTATGAGAAGAGATGATGTAGTAAGGAGCATCATACACCCAGCTTTGATTGCATAAGTTGCTGCTTGAAAATACATATGCTCAACGTTTAACCCTCAACCTCAACATAAACCCTAAACCCTGAACTCTTTAGTCCCCCTTAGGTAGATAGAATTTGGCTTTGGACATATTATTCTAAGGTCCCCACATAATTACCCCATATTCTATCTACTTAAGGGGGACTGTAAACCCTAGGCTCCACAAGAGGGCTTCGGAGCTGACGGATCCTGCCTCCAAGCTGAGAGGCAGACCTCCAGCGTTTGCAAGGGCCATGTCACAGCACTGGTACCATAATATACCACAATATACCACAATATACCATATAATATACCATAATATACCATAATATACCATAGTAAACTATAATGTACTAAAAACCTCCCTCCCCAGAATAATAAAAAATGAAACCCCTTAGTCCAAGGAATGAAGGGTCAAAGACTACTTTCAAGGCAGAGGCGTTTGGGGGCCGAAAGCCCCGGATAGCTAATTATCGGACAACAAAAGTGGTAATCTTGCTGTTTAAGGTGGTGTGAGGCATAGTCTCAAATCCCAAGAGTCTGAGGCTTCTGCATTGAAGATCATCAGTTTTTACGCTTCTTGATGCGTCATTATTCTAGAGTGTGCTTTTATTTGAAGAACTCGGATTAACCCGCTCCGTAAGATAACTACTGCCATGACAAGTGAGGGCAATGGTCTGCTACAAACAGCAGGACAAACTGTTCAATGCAACCTACAACCTTATTCTCTCATTGGCCTTCAGCTGTTCACCAAAGCGGGTTGCTGCAGGCAGATTTGGGAAAGTGTTTACCACTACGCGGAACTGTAGGTTCCAGCCTGGCAGTGCTATAAGGTGTGCCCAGCTTCCATCCAGTGTGCCTGAGGTCCCAGCAGTTCCAAGGCTGTCCCTCGACATTGCTTGGCAGGAAGATCATCGGCTTAAACCAGGGATTGTGGATCCGATTCGCCCTCAGCACAGGGGTTTTGCTACCCTCTTGCTGTGATGGTGCATTTGTCAGCCGCCTATGTCTCAAACCAGAGGTGTCCGTCATGTGCCCTATAGCAGACACATCCCCTGTACCAGGACGCCAAACGAGGACGGAAGTTTGAGACACGGCCACTCCTTCTCCCTCAGGACCCCGCTGCTGCTGAAGATACTTCAGAACGTTGGCATCGAATCCTTGAGTAGCTGCAGCTGAGACTTCCGGCACCTGCAGTCATTGGAAAGTATAGGTTGGGTTTGAGGGGTAATGAAGGTGTTGTAAGTCTTGCCAGGAGACTGTAAGGATCACACAAAATCCTTTCGAAAGGTAATCTCCACGGACTACACCAGCAGACACAGCTTTGAAGCCTTAAGCACACTCCAGCCTTGTGGGTCTTGTATCGCTCAAGCTTCTGGGAGACAAAGGCCTGCGGCAGAGGCTTGATATTCGGTGCCACAGGCCCTGCTGTTGATACTAACAATCCGTCATGATCTTGTTATACTATCAAGCCGTACATCCTACGGTTTGGGCTACTTAGGGACACGCAGGATGCTGCGCATCACCCGCGGGATCTGGCTGACTTTCAGCCAGTCAAGCTGAATCAAACGTGAAATTCCGCATACAAATTGGATACGTTGAACATCGTTGAACCTAAGTAGTCGGTTAGTTGTCACAACTTGAATTGCAAGGAAGTATTCTCGGGCAAACGAAATTATATACAGCCCGAGATACAGACCACGTCAGTTTATTATGGTTCTGTACCCATGCTGGTAGTCAGTAAGTCGCAGTGAGAATACACATGACTGAGATGCCAAAGGTAATCAATAACCATACTAGTTCCGATTGCAACAACACTGGCACAAGCAACCCTAAACCCTAAACCCTAAACCCTAAAATCCTAAACCCTAAACCCTAGTAACATCAGACGTACAGGCGGCAATGAGCCAAAACGGGGACATCGATTTGCGCTCACCTCCCGGAAGCGGCGAGCCAACTCCTCCGTGCGAAGGTTCACGAAGCAGTAGCCCTGGCACGATACAACCGTGGCCCAGTTTGGATACCTTGCTTGTAAAGGTACTACGCTGCTTGTGGGAGGGATATGTAGGCTGATGATATCTTTGCATATGATGCCAATGTATGTTGATGGAGGTGTCATAGTCTCAGAGTTGTATGAGGAGGCCTTTGTTGAATAAGCAAGACCCGCAATCAATACCAGACATGTCGTAGAGGCTTAGGAAGTGCAAGGATGTAGGGATTCCTTTTTCCAGCTTGCTTAATGGCGTTTATTTTGCCCTGTCAGGCAGTGCAGGGTGGATGAACTTGGAGGCTACCAGAAAGCCACTACGGTCACGGTAAGCTTCCGTGGGCAGAACACACGAAGGCAGAACAGCCTTGTTGCGCTTAGTCTCAAAATCAATGGGCAGGTAGAAGAAGTCAAAGGCCTGACGAAAACGAAGGTGCAAAGGAATTAAGCAGAACCCCTATAGCCTATAGCAATCTGGATGGACTCGCAATTCTGTCTCCACATAGGGCTGTGAGGGCAAATTGCAAGCCTTCTATCACCTGCTCTGCGTGCGGCTTCAGCGTCCAATGCTGCCCAGCGACACCGGCAAAACCCTTCGCCACAAGCTCTTCAAGAAGCTCCTGGTGTCAAGAACTCGGCTTGTGCCACTTGCCATACTCGTAACAAGCAAGTCTGAGAATCGCGGAGTACCCCGAATACACGGGCCTACACAATCACCAATAAGCTGTAAGGGCTTATATGAGGTTTAGGGTGTATGGCTTGCTTAGGAATACGGCTTACCCCAATCATGAAGAATCAAATCGAAAAGGACTGTGAAAAATGACAAATTCTGCATTCGTGTGGAATCTTCTGGACAAAAAGAGTGAGGTATATGAGGAGTACAGAAGGATTCTACTGGGTCCTCAAGGATTCTCTGCAACTGATCTTGAAAAACTCTGACATAATCCTGGAAACCATGGTTATCACTTCTCCTCTGAGCTCCCCACACCCCTAAGCCCTAAACCCTGAACCCTAAACCCGGAACCCTAAACCCTTAACCCTGAAATCCTCCGTCGTGTAGCGGTTCGGTATGTTCCTGGCAAGCCATGAGCTAAGCCCCAGCAACTTGCCTTTGCTTAGCAGGGTCTGAAGGAATGAAAAGGAAACGGAACCTGTTATGTAGGGGTTTCCCAAAATTAGGGTTACCTTTTAGGGGGAGTTCCTATACTAAGGATGGTAGTATTTTGGGGTCTATATTGGGTCCCCTTATTTTGGGAAACTGCCATAATGTTGGGGAGTATATGAGGACCAGTATAAGGATCCCTTCCTCCATTCCTTGCTATCCAGAGGTAAGGTGGTTATCAGAAGAATTCTTTGCTACTAACACCACTCACTCCCCATGCATGCAACAGTCCATATTTATTTGCCCAGAAAATGAATGGACATGCATTCCATATCAGGGAATATATTAGGGACTATACTAAACCACAAGCGGGACCCCTATGTCCACTGTTAAGGGCTCCTTCATTAGGCTAATATTGTCAGTAGCTCATGTGATGTCTCGCGCTGCTCGAATCCTGATGGTTGCCAAGAATTAGATCATCACTCTGGATGCCGCTCCTATGGTTGCCAACATATTCAGAATGATGATCCTAGGAGACACAACAGCAACGCCAGCGAGAATATAAGTAAACTGGCGGTGGTAAAAGGCTGATACATTATCATTCTTGCCGCACTTGTATGCTCAGGAATTAGGAACATACCATATATAGTAGTTTCCGTTTTTCCATTATCCCAACATAAAATGCCATCTTTGTTACCCGTGCCACACAAGCTTGCGGGCCTGATCATCACAGAGGTGGTACCTGGCCCAAAGTGCAAAGGGTCGAAGGTTGAAGCTGAAGGTCTCGGAACCCTTTTTGATGAGATCACGGGGAGCCCTGAAAAGGGAAGAAAAACAGCCATGGGTTCGCTTCTGAAAATTGGTGGTGAAATTGGTGGCGAGGGTGAATCGAGGGCAAGAGCCATTATTTGCACCGAATCGTTGTCATGATTGGACAGTAACGCCCTGTACCTACTCAGCTCCGCATGATGGGAGGAGTTGCCTTAATCACCGTTACTACCAACAGGGGAAATTTCCTTATCCTGATGGGAAACCTAGATTTGAGGGCTCATGCCATGGTAGATGAAAGATCCCCACAGGTTCCCTTCCCCTTGTAGAAGTCCAGGCTTCCCCAAATAAGATCCCCAGCACCAGTAAGTCAGAACAAGTTTTCTTGCAACCAGACTCCTCATCTCTTGCAACAGCAACACAATCCAGAATTAGTATTTCTTGTGATTACATCGACCCAAATCCCAGATACAAATGCGACGCCAGAACGTAAATGACTTGGATCACAACCGAGCTAACGTACAGGAATGAATGCATCATGCCAAATAATTACAGCCGGCAGCATACATAAATACACAGCATTTATCAAGAGCGCTTGCATAACAAGGGATAATGTGATTACATAATCCCCAAAATAATCCCTATGTAATCCCCAAACCGTCCCTCTATAATCCCTTTTTTGTATCCGTAGAAACCCCATGCTTCCGATGAGCCAAAGTCAAAACTCCTAGTATTCCCCTTAATAGGCCCTATAATAGGAACCTTAGAGAATCCCCTATGTAACCCCCATTTAAGGAATTTAGACCCTAATTTCTAAACCCTGCGCAATCCCCTATATAACCCCCTTTAGAAAGTTCAGACTATAGCTCAAATAGAACTCTCATCTGCACGAAGCCCTGATCGGCGGGCCTTTGGGCCAGTCCCACGCCCAGGGACCCTGGGCACGAAAGGATGCCTAAACCATAAGGGGGTGGTATAGGGGCGAGATGGGGAATATAAAAGGTTTAGGGTTTAGGGTATACAGGGGTTATGCAGGGAATATAGGGGGTTTTTTATGGGGATAGTGGAAAATCAAATGCAAACTATCGGGATTCTAGGGAACATTGGGGTTGTATAGGGAATGTAGAGTGGTGATCTAGGGATTATATAGGGATTTCATCCGGGTTATGTTGCGAATATACAGGTGTATAAGCGCCTAGTAAAGGCTCTCAATAATGGAAAATCAGATGGAAAGGGAAGTGGATAATGAAATGGAAAAGAAAACGGAAGAAGAAATGGAAACTGGGATCATATAGGCCTTTGTTGGGATCATTACCATGTTATAATGATCCTAAATCTAAACTTCAACTGCCCACACATCTAAACCTAAACTTTCAACCCGCGTCCACAAACCCACAAAGTCTAAACCTGAATAATACCGCAGTTGTTTTTCATGTTTCATGTCCTTTTCCGCTGGATTTCCGTTGTGGGACAATTTATCTGTACACAACCCTGAGAAATCCCTTATACAAGCCGCAAACCCTAGCCTAACCTAAACCTTGAAGAGCCCTTTCCGTTCCAGATATTGAGGTTTTGGCTCAGGCTTTGGGATTTGGAATTGGGGGCTTGGGGTGGTTGAGGATTATATTCGCAAAGATGAAGTCCGTGGGACCTGGTGATAGAAATATGGGCCTCTCTGGAAATCCATAACTCAAATCTTCAGATGCCTGGACAGCAAAACACCAGCATGTCTTGCCACTTTCTATTTCAAGTTAAATGGCTAGCGAAGGCAGAAGGGGGCCAAGCTAGAGGCCTGCGCACCTTGTCCTACGGTCCAGGCTAAGAAGTAGGCATCATGATGAGCCCCCAAAAACGCCTGCAAGTTTAGACTGGGAATGGAAGTTTTCAAGCAGCACGCCCCACAACACACTCTGCACCCCGAGACCCAACCTCCACGAAATGCTGAATTCTGCACTGACAAGCCAAGATCCCTGACAACTCGAAAGGAAACTCCTTTGCGACATGGTAGTTTCCATTAATGGGGGGCCCCAATCTAGACCCCAAAACAATGAAATCCTTACAGCTAGGGACCCCGAGAAAGGGACCCCTAATTTCCAGAAACCTCCACATAAGTGTGGGGCATCCCCAGATGTTGAGCTTGGAGAGGAAAGCTTGCCAGGGTCCTGGCTGGCACCATTGTGTATATTTTAGGGGTTATATGATATAGTAGGGCTTAGGGTTTCAACAAATTAGCGCAATAAGGACTATGATTGTTACGGTATAATAGGGCTTAGGGTTTCCACAAATTAGGGGAATAAGGACTATGACTATGGTATGCACATAAGGTCCTATATAGTCGGCATTAGAATCTTACATTACACAGCGTAGATTACACATACTCTCAGCAACAGCAAGCTTTTTTGATAAGGAGCATGCATGACCCGGGTCTAGATCTTCTTCCAGAAATACAACCCCTATTCTGAGAAATGGTATCACTAGGAAATCTCGAGCATGTTACACCTGCAGCTTGGAATCCAGTGTCACATGATGAGGCTGCTATTATCACTGTTCAGGGCCTTGCATGAGCTACGACCAAAGCCTTATGCACAACGCTCAAACTGCACCATGTGAGCCATAGTCTAAACTCAAGGTATCCCCCTTAAAAACCCCTATAGTAAAGTAGTCCCCTTTTTCTCCCCTATAATATAAGACCCCTTTGAGGGGTCTAGACTATAGCTCATATTTTGAAGTGAATGAACGAAAACATCCCAGCATAGAGCCAATCGAAGGAATTGAACAAGGGCCCATCAGAGCGTACCGTGCAACCTCTGGAAGTCTTTCTACACCGTCCCCTACATGGTTCTGAACTGGGACCCTTCTACACCCTAATATGTCCCATATGTTTTCGGGATCCCTTGCTTACCCTTATCATGAAAGGGGGGTGGGGTCTAAAGGTTAGGGAGGGGTGATGCCATCTGAGCTCCCAGCATCCTTCTCCCCTCTGCACAAGAACTCCGCTGCAAAGTTGAAGGGCAAGGAAGGGCACTTTGGATGGTTGCCTCGGCACCTTGTCAAGGGCTCCACTAACTAAGGGTGTAAAATAAAGGTATGTCTGGAGGTGTGGGGTTTCCAAAAAAAGGAGGCTTCCTTTTCTGCATCAGCTTTCATGGGTGCCTTGTAGTTTGCAGAAATAAGGGACCCCAATATAGACCCCAGTATACTATAGGCCTTATTCTGGGGACCCCCCAAAGTGACCCCTTACTTTGGGAAATCCCCAACTGGAAAAAAAAGAAAGAAAACATCTGCTTCCAGCATCAGTATTCGAGTGCGGCTTCCTGTGCTCTGGGACATATAATACTATAGTAGTTTCCATGTTCTTCTCCATTATCCCCATATAAACCCCAATATACTATAGTAGTTTCCATTTTCTTTTCCATTATCCCCATATAAACCCCAATATACTATGGTAGTTCCATTTTCTTTTCCATTATCCCCATATAAACCAAATCTTATATACCCTATGTAACCCATTATAGTAGTTTCCATTTTATTTTCCATTATCCCAATATATTCAACAACCGTGTCTAACATCCGATGAGCGAGCTGGGCTCCTTCGGCGTTTAGAGGTTTGGGGTACCCCCAATGTCCACGTAATTTTCCACGTTCTTGCCCATTTGCTTCTCCATTATTGGGCACTATATCCTCTATGTATAACCCCTTGAAAGGAACCTGGGGCCTGCATGCAACTTTCCATGTTCTTTTACACGCGATTCTCCATTATTGGGGCAGCATTCTTCATTCCCTACAAGTAGCAGTCAGACATGGATGGACGGCATCAGCTGCCGCAACATCAACAAGCGGGAAATGGGAGTTTCCTAGAATAGGGATTTAGGGTTTAGGACTTAGGGTTTAGGGGAGTTTGCTAGAATAGGGCTGTCATCAGGGATACATGGTGATTGTAAGGTCATTTCTTTCGGTCCCTACGGCACGGATTCTCGGTTTAGGGTTCAGGGCTGAGGGTTGTTGAATGATTCCCCTTCCACAGTAGACCCACAGAACCTGAGGAGCTAACGCAGCATTGCACTCAACGATGCTTGTCCAGGCAGCTCCTGGATCCTGCGAAATGCAGGCGTTGCCTGGGATCAGGTTTGACAGGACCGGCATGGTTGGTGATAATTGCGAAAATGATATACACATATTCAACATGACTCACATGACCCGTCGGCTACTAATACCCTCAACGGTTGTTTCCTCAAGATATTGAGGAGTCAGAGGGGTGCGAAACCTCAAGCACGCGCTTGCTGAGCTAGCTGCTGAAGGAGGCATGTATCAAGAAGTCATCTGGCGCCAAGCAAGAGTCCAGGCCGGGTGGCGGTCCAAAAAGGCCTTGGATGCCAGAAGCAGTGCAAGAGTGGAGCCACTGGAGATGCCCAGAAACTAGCTTGTTGTCTGTTTTAACCCCCACCATGCTGGGTTCGCCTGCCATGGATTCGCATGCCTACCACGATGTGTAAGGAAGGCCTGACCCTGGATCCCAGAGAATGGGTTCCAGGCCGATGTCAATGGCTGGCATCATGGGCCGCTGGCAATTATCGCCTGCAATCGGGGGCTGAGGAATAGAAGCCAAGAGCAAATAAACCACACGTTTGTAATCACTGGGTCGCAGAGTGCGCTAAGATCCTCGCAACAACCAACACATTGCCACATTATTTCTGGAAAAGAAATGCTTTAATGCCTTCACCGGGGTGGGCTTCACAAAACAGAACGCCCAAAGAGCGACACCCAAGGAATGGGGATTTCTTGTGATGACGAGCAACAGTTGAGACTTTCCCAAAATTAAGAGTACCTTTCTGGGGGTCCCCATGGTAAGGACTGTCAGCATTTGGGGGTTTATATTAGGATCCCCGTATTTTGGGAAACTCCCAGGTGTTCTCTGACTTTATTCCGGCCTGCGAGACGGGGTGCCAGCCGGATAGGAACCCTGCCAGGCTTCTGGATCGTGGGGTTGACATACCTGGCGCTAGACAACTTTAGAGAAACTAGGGTTTTCGGGCTTTAGAGTTTGGGGCTTTTAGAGGGACAGTAGTCAAGTAAGCATTGTGCTTGCACGGGGAAACAACGGTCACAGAAGGACAAGAACTGCTAACAAAAAAAAAGTGACCCCCATGCTGGAACAATGCAGCTGAAACTTCGGGTAAACTGCCAAGCGCACTGTGGAGAGGTCTCGAGCGTCTCCAGCGTCATGACCCGAATGTCCGCAAGCTCCGCAAGCGGATCCAAGAACTTTCGACAGAATGGGCTGACTTCAGCAAGAGAGAACAGCTGGAGCCAAAGTGCAGCGCACAGATGCAAACAGTATGCAAGCATGCTTTCGGGGATACTTGTAGTAAGATCAGCTCCTGCAAGCACGGGACAGATAAAGTATCAACTCTTGCCAGCGCTGAGGAAAGGCACCATGCCGATGATGGTGCCCTGTAAGGAGGTTTCGCCATGGTGGTACCTGGGATGCCATGACAGAGCAAGGGAAAGGGAGGGATCCAAGTCGAGTGTTCTTAGTAGTGAGTAGAGTGATGGATCCCAACTCCTGGATATTCCCTTGTATTAGGGACTAATACAAGGGAATATCCAACCCTAAACCCTAAACCTTAATCCTTACATTGTCAATTTCTGTGCTCCCCTCTTAACCCGCCATCAGCCCAGTCCCAAAATAGCGTCGCACGCACTCTTCTCTGCTACAAAGCCGGAGAGCTGGGCCACCTTGCAAAGGTCTGTGGACATCCCAGGATCTATGGGGTTTAGGGTTTAGGGATAATGGAAAAAATGGAAACTGTAGGGATTATAGGGTTTATATAAGGGATAGATGGGGATTCTATTGGGGTTTTGGCAAGGACTTAGACTGGTAAACAATGCTTCCCGGAGGCCTTCACCTCTTGCTTGAGCTTCTTCAAAAATGCTCCGAAGAGTACCTGGGCCGAGACGTGTACAACCCCTGTGGAGATCTCAAGCGGAGTATATGCGGAAGGAGTTCTTGAAAGGGATTACTTACGCAGCGCGAATCATGAAACTTGCTCAAATCATACTGAAGCACCTGTAAGCTCCAGATAACTTGCAATCATTCTCAACGATTCAAACAATGATCGGCTAAACGCATAAGCTCCCTGAAAATTCTAAACCTCCTAAACCTTTCAACCCTAAATTCCTCCCTTAGTTCCCTAAATGCCACCCTACACCAAACCTCCCCCTCCTAAACCCCAAATCCTAAAGCTGAACATAACTGTGATTATTTCCATTTTCTAACCATTCGACCCCCTTAGACCCAAATTGAAACATCCCTACACCCATAGGTTAAACCCATAGGATGACCCCATTGAAAGAAATCATAGGATGAAAACCATGGGCAAACCCCATAGAACAGAACATACTCGAACCCATAGAATGACCCATCACTTCGAGACCCCATAACATCCAACCCGCGCTCTTTTACCTGAAACAATAAAAATTGGTCTTCTTCAAAAAAAGCTGTAACAAGTATATTGTTTAGGGATTAGGTAACAACCACTACATAGTTATAATCTGTGGCAACTTGAGGTATGTAACTACGTGACACTTATGACTTGTCAGTAGGAATCTCAAGAATTATTCTATCCTCGTACTTACCAAATTGTATCAAATTGTCTTCTAACAACTCGCCATTCGGTAGCAACTGATGAACGTGTTTGAACACTTTGTCACTATAGAATCACTATTGGGTATAGGTTTCTGGGGTTCGGGTTGTGGTTGCGGTTCTTCATCGGCAAATTTATCAGAGAACTGTTTAGTTGATGGCTTGCGAATTTCCCTCTTTGTGGTTTCTCGTATTCTGCGTTGATTTCGATTTGTTGGTTAGCTTAGCTTCTTTTCCTAAATTGCCAGAAATGTTGAAAAAGTTATGCAATAATGAAAATGCGCCTCCCAGTTTTCGTGCTTTGTTCTGTGTCCGCATTCTTCGCACGATTCCCTCCCTTTGCTCTCCTCTCTCTCTCAGCGCTTGATCATACTCATTCCTGTTCTTCCCGCAGAATTGTCTTTTCGCTTCTCTGCACCTATTGCAAGTCCGACAGCCGTCAAACTCCTCAACATCCTGTGTCACACTGTTGACGCATTCTCTTCTCCATCTTCAAAGAATAAGAAGGCTAGTCTTCAGGCCTGCTTAGCCTGGCTGATGTCGTGCATAGGACTAGAATTAGAACATTTAGTTCTCCAGTGTTTCTCGTGCCGAAAGAGATGAAGTGCGGGCCACACTGCCAAGCGAATTAATCATTACCACACTCTGTTGATGCGCTAATGGTAAGCAAAAGGGGCAACAGCATCTGGGGGGCACTCCGTGATTCTATAAGATGAGCTAACCATGCCAATTTCGTGTCAAAAGCTTTTCTAATTGATACAACCCAAACAACTAAGATCGCTTCTTATACTCTTCATACTTCATGATGGCCAAAACCGTCTAACTCATCTAGAATAATACCGAACCTAGAACTATACATTCTGCTTATGTGCTTCAACTTAACAATCGTTCTTCACATCTTAGTTTTCTCTTTTAGGGCATAAGCAAGTCAGATGTTATTGCGTATACGGTATGAATACTTAACTTCTTTCGTCGCTTGAAGTCTTCTATTCAATCCTCGAATCCTTTCTTCAACTTTAAATCACTGTGTTGCCTTCCCTATCGGTTGATGCTATAGTTTCTTCATGTAAGTCCTCCCTAGCGCACCTACATGAATTACGTCTGACACTTCCTTTCTCAATATGAAAGTGTCGTTTTGTTCTTTTACTTCTCCCTTACTCATTCATATTTGCTAGCTTTCAATTTATTAACGAAGGAGCATTAGGCATGGAATGTTGAAAACAGCAAGACAAAGTGAT
>CAJNIZ010026003.1:8967-18986 GCA_905231905.1 Symbiodinium pilosum | reverse complement strand
AAGATATGTTGTATAAGCGGGTTGAAACTGACAACAAGAAGTGGAAGGCAAATATCACATTGCCTAATTACACTTTAGAAATAGTGGCGTTCCGCCTACAGCCGAAAACCAAGCAACACATTGACGGCTAATCAAAACTTCACGATGAAGGGAAAGAAAACCGAGTTTAAGCGGATTCGAATGTCGGTGATAAATGATGAACAATCGCACTTTCTGGGGCTCTACCTTGAAGCAGAAATTGATGTGTAGCTTGGTTGGGGGGGCAAGCACGTTGGCAGAGTGCATGTGAGTTGCTCGATGGGAAGGAAATGGCCATGTCACTAGACATTCACTAGATCCAACACGGCATCGGAACAAGACATGGTGCTATTGAGCGCAACAGCCTTAACCTTCAACCCTAGCAGCTTTAGGATGACGACTTCCATTTTCAAGGTTTAGAGGTTTGGGGTTGGTGGGTTTAGGATTTTGCTATGAGGGTGTCGATGCATGGTCTTTGGGTCGGCCTAGGGTGGGTCTTCGGGTGGGATTGGTCGAGTGAGTCTTCTAGGAGTTCGTGGTAGGGATTGGGGTGGTTCTGGTACGTGGGTTGAGATTTGGTCGTAGGGGCAGTGCTAGACTCAAAAATGGACATGGCCAACTAAACTTTCCACCCTAAACCCTAAACCCGAAACCCTAAATCCTAAACCCAATACCCTACATCCTAAACCCTAAACCCTGGTCCCGCCCCCGCCCCGCCCCCCATCCCTCCTGCCTTTCGCTGGCCGGGCTTGAGCCCATCCACAAGGCTCGGGATGGCCCTCTCCACGTCATACTTGGCCCACAGGACCAGCTCCTGCTTGAGTTAATTTAGGGGTTTGGGGTTTAGGGCTTAGGGTTTTAGGATTGCGGGTTTAGGTTGTTAGGGCTTAGGGTTGGAGGGTTTAGGTTGTTAGGGTTTAGGGTTTTAGGGTTTAGTTTTTAGGGTTTAGGGCTTAAGGCTTTTAGGATTTTAGGGCTTAGGGTTTAGGTAAAGGTTTTAGGGTTTAGGCTTTGGGGATGCTGTGTCCCTTTAACGGGCTTCTCGGGTCCTATGAAGGTCTAGGAGCTGCAGTCTCAACTCCTAATTTCCCTTAATAACCCCTACAATGGTCCAACTAGATAATCTCCTATGTAACCCCCTTGAAGGAGTGTAGATTCTGGCTCATATTGGGGCATCTAAGGTTTGGAAAGCGGTTATTTTACGCTTGCGGCGGGTCAGACCATATCAAGGTTTAGAGACGGGAGTTCTAGCCTAAAAATTGGAATCCGTTTTTGGTGAGCTCCTGTAATCAAGGGATCATTTGAAATTGGGTCAAGATTTGGGCCCCCCTACTTTTGGAACTTCCCATTGAGCGTTGTGGGAAAATGCATCAGAGGCTTTATGGCCGGCCGGTTTCGAATTTTATCTAGAGTTCAGGTTCAGGGCTCGTCAAAGCAGGAATACCTGCACAATCTTGGCAACTGTAAAGACCAAACGGATGTTTCAAAAAAAATGTGTTGACAGAGACATTTTCCCACCTACGATTTGGATGAAACCTGAGAGCCATCGTCTGCTAAGCAGCGGACTGCAGCAACCAAATCAGCCATTGTTGCCCGGAAAGCTCTACATTAGTTTAGGGTTTAGGGTCCCCTAAATCACGCTATATAATATGATAGTTTCTATTTTCTTTTCCATTATCCCTAAATGACACCAATGTGGTAGTTTCCATGCTCTTTTCCATTATCAATAGTGCTCCAAACCCCTCAAACTCTGAACTTTCCCAGGCACCAGCACTGTCCATGTGATCAGAAACTGGAAGTAGCTAGAAACTCGGAGATGCCCCGAGCCTTGTTGACAAAGTCGTCGTAACTGATCGTTGGCTGGGACTGAGATGCAACGCTGATCCGGCATGCAAGCTTCTGCACAAGAGAAAGCAGAAGCCCTTCAAACTTGAGAGCCACGGGCTGAGACGAAAGCTCAATAATGGAGAGGGTGATGAGACAGGACGTGAAGAGACAGAGCACATACAACCAGAAGAGCACGCAGCCCAGCCCTCACTGCCCATGGGAAAAAATGCAACCCTCCTACCGAAAGCCTCCAAAAAAAACACCCTCCAAGATCCCTCCAAAGACCCCCAAGGTCCCCCCAAGATCCCCCAAGATCCCCCCGAGATCCCCCCAACATCACCCCAAGATAACCCTCAAGAATCTAGCCCAAAAAGGCCCTCCGAGCCAACGCAGGAATATCCAGCCTGTGACGCAGGGCAACTCAACAAACCAGGCAAAATCCACCACACCACCCCCCCCCCTCCCACACCCTGCCAGGATCCTAGGCTCACTCCGTGAGGTAACAAACGAAGCTCCCTCCGGCGAGCTTTCAGGTTTAAAATCTCATGAAACACCATATAACCCCTAGCCACGCAGTTCAGCGATGGCTCATCTGCTTTACGGGAATGCTCTCACTGAGGATGAGGCATGGTCGACGTAGACATCACCCGAGCAGCCGGCTATCCACTCCTCACCACGTGCACAGAGATTCTCAAGATTTTAGATTTTCCTGCTTGCCCTTCCTACGTAGATGTTGTTGGAAGTCACTCATGAGTGGCAGCAATAGCTTTCAGGAGCGCAGCACCTGCACCAGGCTACTTTTGAACGCAGAGTGCAGGACACACCCAAACGCGCGAATGTAATAGTGAAGAGTGAAGAGTGAGGCAAGCCATGCTTTCAGACCTACTTCTTCTTGTCATGCCGGCCCACCGCACTCTGTCACTCTCCTAGGAAGCTAGAGACTAGTCACTGCCCTAGCTCACAGCCAAGCGGGCAATTGAACAGTCTCAACCTAGCAGGGTGCCAAAGCAGGTATAATACCTGGAAGTCTGCCCTTCCACTTTCAATCTTATGTGCCTAAAAACTAATGCGTACACGCACATGTGTGTATTTTATGTACACCTCAACTTACCTCTTGACTTGTGCCCTGCTGGCTTTGGCGCTGCTAGCACACAGCTCTACTGCAGCCTATCGGGCACAATGCTGAAGCTTCCTACGGTTACCGCCTGAAAGAGACATATCATGCAATCAATGGCAACTAGCTGTTGAGACGAAATTCGCTGAATGGAGCTCCAGATTTTCAATATCAACAGCAAAATACACCATCAATTATGTACTCCCAGCTTCCGCCTAATTTTCCATGTTTTTCCCCATTTGATTCTGAATTACAATGTGATCCGATTGACCTCCGCCTTACGGCTCAAGCCACTCACTCATCCGTCTTCGACACGCATCACCTAGCGGCTAACTGAAGGGCCACCTGGAGCCTACAGTTCATGGACAAAACCCTGCAGAACTGGTTTTGGGGTTTTGGGCTTAGGGTTTTGGGTTATCGTGGTACAAACAAAATCCCAGGGATTGAGCACCAGAGTATCAAGCAGGGTTTCGTTCTCGAAGTGTGGGTGCCGAGCTAGAGTTCTTGCAAGTACTTTTACAAGGGTAGGTTGGGGGGGCCCTATAAGAATTTGTGAGGATTATGTAGGGATAAAAGGCAATAAAAATCGAAAATGTTTTCAAAGCTACCCAAGTTTAGGTAACCCCATACTAGCAGCTTCCATTCTATTTTCCATTATCCCAATATAACCGCTATATAACCCAAATGTAGAGATGAAACCCTAAACGGTAAATAGTAGTTTCCATTTGCTCTTCCACTATCCCCTATATTCCCCTATATAGCCCCTATTAGGAGTAGAGATGCAGCCGAGCTCTGCTTCGGTGTGTATCTTTCTGTCACGATTGTCCCATGCCGTAACCATCCGGTCGCCATAACATTGTGGGGTCTCCCAAGATTAGGGCATTACAGGGGTCCCAACAAATAATAAGGACTATAGTAGTTTGGCTTCTAGGGGCTATATTGGGGTCCTCGCATTTATGGAAACCACTACATAGGGCTCAAACTCACGAGCTACTCCACACAGCTTGGATCGCTTCGTAACCTGGACTCCATGGTGCCTGTTAGAGAGGGGGGCATATGAGAACTAGTCTCAACTCCTCGTATCCCTGTTAATCAGCCCTGTAATAGGAACCCTATATAATGCCTATATAGCCCCTTTCAGGAGTTCAGACTACACCTCATATGCAAAAGAGACCAGTAGAGTGATTGTCTATGGGGCACCAGGTAGTAATCCAGATTTGAATCACAATTTCTTTGCGGTTGTGTCCAGCCTACACCTCAGCACGAAGACTTTGGATAGACCTTAACCATTGAATAATGGGATCGTATACTATGCCCCCTCACTTTCCCTCCCGAAATGAGAAAGCCCTTGAAAACCTGATTAGGCCTTATTTGGGGCGAGTAAGCCGGCATGTAGTACAGAGTCCTAGAAAGTTAAGGTTGGTAAGAAGACTTGCGCTTGGCCTTGGGTGGGGGTGTCGATGCTCTGCGCGCCATCCTGGCAACATGCCCCCATTGCTCAATTGGCGAACCTATATTCTTGGGAGGTTCCGTGTTGGCTTCAAGGGGTATGGAACTCCTGGACTGACGAAAACAGCCTCTGCATCTACTATGAAATCAGAGTTACCAGTGCTGCAACTAGCACTGCAATTGCTAGATATTCTGCACCGCATTCGAATAAGGCTGCTTCTCCAGGGCACTCGCCGAAACTTGGGTCCGGGCTCCACATCAGGAGGCACACCTCCCTCCACAACACCTCGGAAAAGATCGACCAGGTCTCTTTTCAGCCAAGCCGGTTTATGGCTATATTGGGGATATATTGGGATAATAAAAAAGAAAATAGAAACTACTATAATGGGTTGCTCAACTTTGGGTTAATGTGAAAACTTGAAACTGGATATTGCCAATGGGCTTCTGACACAATAAGATTGATGAACATGTTCAACAATGACCTAGGTCTAGGTTTCGGGGTTTAGGGCTTGAGGTTTAGAGTTGCGGCTTTGGGGTTGTGTTTTAAGGTGTAGGTTTGGATTTAGATGTATTTTGGGGGTCCAGGTTCTAGAGTTTTGGGGTGAGGTCCTTCAAACCACACCCATACCTCAGCATTGAAGCTCTACAGCTTCGTCCACCTGTGTACCACTCCAACCCAGGACTAAGATTTCAGGGTTTAGGGTTTAGGGTTTAGGGCTCAGGGATGGAGGTGTAGGGTAAGCTGAGGTGTCAAAAACACTTCAAAGCAATCAAAAAGAGCCAGGAAGCTGTAGACAACCAGAAGAAAACGAGCTATCATCAAAAAGACGCTCAATCACGGGAGAAGCGGAGATTTTTGCATGTTTTAAATGTGAAACAGAATTCTCGGACATCAAAAACATTCTAATCAAAAAGACGAAGGAAACACTTCCTTGGGTTTCCTACTATCTGCATCCAAAATCTATGATGTGAGCCATGGAAACCATGGACTCCCCAGCTTTACTTATGAAATCGTGGGTCCTCCTATGGAATTTGAGTAGAAAATCATCAGCCATTGCCTGTGATTATTGGGTTTTCTTGTAGGACTTCGAAAGTTTGAAAGTAGCGCCCTAGGGTTTTCTACTAAGACATCAATGCTTCTTCTGGACTTTCAATGATATTCCTAACGAAAGCTGTGGTTCTTGCTCTCCTTCCTTTTTTGCGTGTTATGTGTTGCTGGTTCCCACTTGTGTGCCTCAAACATTCCCAGGAAATCATACAAAGCCACTGACATTCTAGAAAGAGCAGTGGTTCTTTATTGACAGTCATATTTTTACGTCCCGAGCACCGAACTATCAATGATTTGGTTGGCAAATGCTGGGAAGTGCAGGAGTTCCATGGCTCACATAATGGTTGACGGAACTCTAATGGGAACCCCAAACAGGGAACCCCAAGAATATAGTAAGAATATAATAGAATATAAGGACCCTGGTAGGTTTATGCCTACTATATTCCTACTATATTCTTGGGGTTCCCTGTTTGTGGTTGCCATTGCAGTCCCTTTAATGGTGTTTGGATGGAAACTCGTAGGAAACCAGAGGACCACATGTAGCACCCCTTCATAGCTACAGTGTTCGGTTCATGGTCCATGTTCCTAGTTGTGACTAAAACCCTCAAACCCTGAATCCTTAAATCCCTAAACCCTAACCCTAAACCCTAACCCTGAACCCTAACCCTAAACCCTAAACCCTATGATAGTTTCCATGTTGCTTTCCACTCCCCAGACCCTAGGAGTGCAGCCTAAATGGTATCTTCAAATTTACTGTAATTCCCATGGTAACCCTTAGCCCTAAGCCCCAAACCCTGAAATAGATGTATATATATATATATGCACACACACACATATACACATATATATATATGAATAGTTTTACTATTTGTTTATCTTTCTATTTATGGTAGCTTCCATTTCATGTTCCATTCTCCATTAGATCTTCCATGATTAGGATCATGTCCCCATACAGTCCCTGTACTGTGCTTCAGAGGCTTAAGGGGCTTGACACACTCAAATGTATGTGTGTATATATATGTATATATATAAGGTATGCATATATGAATATAGATACTTGTACGTAGTCCTCTAGGCGCGTAGGGGCTTCAGCACTCCAGAGCACAAAGGTCCGCACTTGCGACCATTTCTGGTGGACTTGGCGGATCCTTGCGTTTAGAAGACGCACCTCAAAGGAGGCCATGCGCGTTATGATAAGCCCTATACTTTCGCATCAGACTCTAAAAAGCATGTACAGTCCCCTATGGTCCCTTACTGCTGTAAGCTCTCTTGTGACGTGCAGGCAAGCAGTTGAGGTCGCTGAGTTTGGAGCCTGCGTCCGCAGATTGCAGCTGTAGCCTGCGCCAAGACCTCAAAACAGCGGGTCGCTCCCGTAACTAGCACAGAACTCCATGCAGCCCCCAGTTTCAAAGGGACGGTAATCTTTGTAGGGCCCTCTCCTCGGCTTCTATATTAGTTTTGGCAGGATAGTTGCCGTTCACTGGTGGATATCCCACACATAACCCTTCGTCGGTCCTTGAAGGAACCTCACAGAATCATCAGCAACAGTAAGGTCGCTGCGGCACGGGTGCAGGGACCAGTGCTTCCAACGGGCACCTGGCTCAGGCTACACAGTCTGGTACAAGGCCATGTGGGGGTTTCCTAAAATTAGGTGTACCCTTTTTGGGGGTCCCCATAATAAGGACCATAGTATTTTGGGCTTATCTTGGGAAACTACCATGTAGACCCCAATCTCCCACAAAAAATGAAAGAACTTGAATCCAGACGCAAGGCACGAAGCTCTCATTGTCACCTCAAGCTCCCAACCCATGCCAACTCCCACCCCCAACCTTTATATCCGATATTCAGGCCAAACTAACCCTAAACTATAACCACTACCATGAGCCGCCCTCTACACTAGAAGTCTCTAAGCTAGCACCAAGAAAGACGTGAAACATGGCCCCCCCGATCCCAGGCCGTCGTAGACTGCCACGCCAAGGCGCTCGGCCATGTCAGCAATGACAGCTCCCAACACCGCTGCAAACTCCGAGCCCCAGGCCCAACCTCAGCTCAAAGTGTGTAGGACCTTTATCCATACAAGGTCTGGAGGCTCCTCAGAACCTCACTCGCACAAGGACTACTAAGGAATAACTGCTGACCATAACCTTCATGACTTGGGAACTGACAGAAGGAAGGCTAGCTCGGCCGCAGGCCCCATGCTTTGTCCCAGTGGAAAATCCGGAAGTCCCAGTGCGTTGCGGAGATCTGGTCGATCCTGGAAATGCATAGCTAAGCGTATGTTTCTCAAAACGCTCAAACGACATCTGGCTCCGGAGGACAAGGCCGTGGCCGAAGGTTGAGATGTGCATACGCTTCGGTCTTAGCCGACATGCAGCAATGACACATGAGCCATAGTCTAAACTCCAAACTCCAAGTATCCCCTTTAAAAAAACCCTATAGTAGTCCTCTATATAATCCCCTATCTAAACCCTCTTCAAGGAGTTTAGACCCTAGACCCTATATAACCCTATATAACCCTATATAATCCCCTATCTAAGCCCCCTTGAGAAGCTTAGATTATGGCTCACCTGAGGACTCTTTATGCGCAAGCTGAGGCCACTGCCATGCTAGATGAACCTGCTGCAGCTCGTGCTACCTGCTATTGGGATAATGGAACAGAAAATGGAAACTACTATCATGGATGTATATAGGGTTTAGGGTTTAGGGATAATGGTTATCTTGGGATAATGGAAAAGAAAATGTAAATTACAGTGATTATAGAAGGATTCTATTGGGGAATATGGGAATATATAGGGGATACATTGGGATAATGGAAGAGAAAATGGAAACTACTATATTATATATGAGTTATATTGGGGCCATATTGGCATAGCCAGAACAGGCCACTTGCCCCAACTTACACGATTGTGGTTACCCCCAAGCCCTGAAATTAGGACTGTATTCTAGTCATCCGGTAAATATGAGGGGGGATTGGGAACCTAAACATCCCTACGTAAGATGCCTGTAAGACACCGCTTTCCATTTCACTTCCTTTTCCACTTGATTCTCCATTATGGGAGGGCAATCTCCCTGAACCCTCACTCGTACCCTAGATCCTTCACCCTAAACCCTAAACCCTACATAGCAGTTTCCATTTTACGCTCCATCATCCCCATATAACCCACAAAAGAATCCCTACAAAACCCAATATAGACCTATATAATATAGTAGTTTCTATTTTCTTTTCCGTTATCCCAATAAAGAACCCAAATCCTAGACCCTAAATAGTGGTTCCCATTGTCTTTTCCGTTATTCCTGTATCACCCCCTACAGAACCCAATATAGACCCCATTAAGATCATATAACCCCTATAGAACCCCGATAATCCCTATAGTTTCCATGTTCTTTTCCATTCTCCCAATGTTTTACTAAACCCTAAATCCCTAAATCCTAAAACTTGTCTCCTGTATCACCCCCTACAAAACCCAATATAGACCCCACTAAAATCCCCTCATCCAACTTGCGACGGCCTGCGAGCACTGCAAAGGCAGGCCCTCTGTCATGGCTCCAACGAGGTTCACGTAAACCTTCGTCCACCGAAGCACTTAGAAGGGACTATAGGGGTTCTATTGGGGTTATATAGGGGTTTATACTGGGATTGTATAGGGTTTAGCTTAGGGTTTAGAGCTTCCCAACAATTAGGGGTACATTATTTGTGGCCCCCATCATCAGGATTATAATATTGTGAGGTCTATATTGGGGGCACCCTGTTTCTTGAAACTATCATATTATTAATATGTGTTTGCCTACATATTGGATCTTACTCTTCATGCAAACGACCATGTCCGCCCACTATTCCTATGTAATACCCAATATTTTGCGACCATGCAGTCACCGAAGCCGCTGTTGGGGCCGAGAAGCACAAATGCCCGCCTGGCACGCCATACAAGCAAGCTCACGTGCAAAGAAGATCATGGCCAGTAAAAATATTGTTCTGTCTGCATATAGACAGTTTGGCCCTACAGCAGAAAAGAAAAAAATCCGAGAATCAGCAGATTTGTGCAAACCAACCTTGTAACTAACTTTGCGTGCATCTGTCACACATAACTGCAAAGTGGGACGGAAGTGATGCTGAGCATCTGAGCAGCTTATGTTGGGCTGTCAATCTCGCACGTTCCGAGGCACTATCGGCAACAGCGACACGACAAGTAGCTAGTTGAAAAGGCAAGTGGGAGCGGAGCTTCTGGTCTGGTCTGTATTCAGGCAATTCCCTCCTTCTATTGAAACCCCCCCCACCCCCCATACTTGCAGCAAACTATAGTCTATTGGTGATATTTGATATTAGCAGGGGTTGGGGGTTGTCAGATTCGGGGGAAGAATTACATCCTCCTCCGCAACCCAACCAATATCAGAGTGAAAATCTCAGAACTTTCGCCATCGCCTTGTTGCTTGCGTTTACCAGGTTACCATATGTGGTAGTTTCAAGAAACAGGGGGACCCCAATATAGAGCAAGCATAAGCTAACCCCACATCTTACATCCTATACCCCCCCCTACACTTCAACCCATTTCTCAACCCGCCTAA
>CAJNIZ010026002.1:186255-200490 GCA_905231905.1 Symbiodinium pilosum | reverse complement strand
GTCGCGGTCGCGGTGGCGGTCGCGGTGGCGGTGGCGGTGGCGGTGGTGGTGGCTGAGGCTGTGGTTATTTGCGCTGCTTTAGGTTGGGACACGACTTCAGAGGCTTGAGCATTGTGAATGCTGCAGCTCGGACCTTTGGAGTTGAAATGTATTTGCGAAGCCCCTCACCGCACACGACGAACTTTAGGGGTGACTTGGGTTCCCGGCAAAAGTTAATCGACAAAATCTTGGCTTTTAGGTCTTTAATTCATATCGGTCTATGCTTATATGCTCTTTTTGCAGAGGTGTAACACCCACAGCCTCGAACTGCTTTGCCCAAATCGTCAGGCGCCACGCCTCGGCACCCGCGGAACCGCAGGCGCCCTTTGCACGGAAGCGCTGAAGCTGCTCGGGGACCAGGCACTTTGCGGGTCTCAGTACCCAGAATGTTCATAGATATAACTAAGTAGTAGCAAGTAGTCAGTTGTTAGTAGTAAGTAGCTAGTGGGCATCATAGGAGTTAAGTGTGTTAATTAGTGTTCGTGTGAGCGTTGTTGTTATTGTTTGATGAAGTCTGGATCTAAGGAGCATAGATGCCTCGACATGCATGGCTCCATTACTCTTGAGTCGCTTCGATGCGTGTAATTTGAAGCTTTGCAGGTATGTAATGTAGACCCCTGATAAGTAACCCCCTCCCCTTAGTAGGGGTCATAATCGGGATCCTAACATTAAGGCACTGAAAAGGAGGGGGTTTCTTTAAGGGTCTATATTTAATGGGATGAAGATGACAGTTAACTTGCCAGCCCCGTACGGCACCTGGCAGACAAGAGCTGAGAGCGCAAAAGCCGGCAGTAATAGCAAGAGTAGGTTTAAGGGGTTTTAGGGTTTTAAGGTTTTGGGGTTTAGGGTTTAGGGTTAGGCAATCCTAGGGATCCAAGTGTGCAAATGATGAAGAATCAAATGGAACATGAAATGGAAACAAGGGTTATTTAGGGGTTGTATAGGGATCCAAGTACACAATGATGTTTACATTGGGCCCTAAAGTCTGTAAATATTACCTACATTGGGCTATTTGGATCCTTAGGGCAATAGTAACAGTCAGAGTCAGTAGGAACAGTACTCGTGAGATGCCATCAGAACAATCTAGCTATTACTAGAAGCTCCAGAGTTCCAAGTTTCATAGGCAGTGCCCCGAAAAACTATTAACAATTTTACTAACTGGTCATATAAGTTCCTCATCCACGCAGTAGCAGATCAAAAGCTAAAACAATGAAAACTCAAGCCCACAACCACCCTATGCCGCATACGCTGAGCCCAAACCCTCCAGCTCACGTGGTACGGGCACAGCTCCGCAGAAAAAGTGCCTTTGCAAGGAGCTTCCCGTTCGCGTGATGGCGGCTGCCTGCCTTGAGGCATTGCTCAACAATCTTATATTGGGATAATGGAAAAGAAAATGCTTAGGATGCAGAGTGCTTTGAGAGAGAAGGTAGTTGCTTCTCATTCAGCGTTTAGCATGTTCTCTGACGGGGTTTATGCAGCGCACAGCGGCTAATTAGAAACTCAGCAATGTGTAGCTACAGACTGAAACCTTTTGCTCTGCATCTTTGCATGTGCTTGCAGGCCTTCTTACAGAGGGAGCAGGACGAGGCACAGAGGGTGTCGGAAAAAGAAGTCAACTTGGATGGTGGAGTCGGGGCAGAATTTGGGTTTATATTGGGATAATGGAAAAGAAAATGGAAACTACTATATATTTTCAATATTGGAATGATACTGGGGTTATAGAGGATTCTTCACAAGGATTCTCGACTCTAATGGCTGAATCGGATGCATCAGACAATACTACCATATCTGCAGGCAGAAATGCGAACGTGATTTTGTGGATTTGAGAAGTCCTGGTGTGTTGAGGGCCTGGCTCTCAAGGAGGACACTCAGGCGACAGCCGCCGCAGCCAAGGCATTTTTGTCCTCATCATCATCATCAGAAGCAGCCGTGTCAGCATCGTCAGCACAAGGTGAGCAGCAGCATCGTCATCGACATCCTTATCCGCTTCACCATCACCGTCATCATCCTCATCATCATTTGAGCACCCTTTGAGTTGCTGTGGCCCCGTAGCTTGTTTGCAAGCTTTGCGGCTCACTGCAGCAACCTTCATGTCGGGTTGTTTGGCGGTGTACTGACTAGTCCCATTTCAGAGGCTGCAGAATGTGGTAAGTTGCATGACATGATACATCACACTCATCATCTTCAAGCTCCGAAAACTCTCCCCTGTTTTGGTTCAGGTCCAGCAAGCCGTCGGGGCTCAGCTCGCCAGCGCGCCTGGGCTCAGCTTCGGCTCTGTAGGGATCTGCCTCAATGTGTTTTTTATTGCAGGGATTGCAGGCGTTAATGGAGATTGCGTTGATGGAGATTGCAGGGATTTCGTGTCAGGGTTGTAGGCTATGGCTTAGAGGCCATTTCCACATTTGTAAGATTGTGAGAGGATAATAAAGGGAGGGAATGGGGACTTCCTGCTTACCATAGGTGTCCTTACAGGTGGGGGCCGGGTAGTTGTAACCTCTGATCAGCGTGTGAATATTGCCCATTCAGATTCCAGTCCGCTGTAACTACGCAGACCCCATGCCCCAAGCAAAGCTCATGCATTGTGGAGGTTAGTCACGGAGACCGAGGTCGTTTCAAGATTGTTGTGCGATGTCTGGGGCTGTGTTGAAAGTATTTTTGGTGAACCATCTAGGGCATGCTATCGGAGACCTTTGCTATAACACACGGATGGAGATGGGGATGGTGTGGTAGCAGTTGGTGTTCAGCAATTATTATTGTTGTTGAGACTGTTCTCAATAACGCTAACTATACAAGGGTGTCGTTCTGCACCCTCGAAGCCCCAAATGTAGATTGCCACATGTAGGTTTTGACGCGAGAGACGCCTGAAGTCGAGAAATCTATTACTCTACACCCTAAAAACCCGTACCTGCTGAAACCTTAGCCTAGAACGGGCGCATGTATAAAATCTTGCATTCTTGCTTTGTTTGCCAGAGTCCCTATCTAGCGAGGTCCTGGAACGCCTTCTCCGCGGCCTTGGAGAGACGCAGTGCGAGGACCACTACAACCCTCTCCAGGGCTCTCTTCTGGAATTGCTTAAAGGAAGCAATGCTCTCCGTACTACGAGCGCACCCATTGCCCCCTATTCAGGGGTTATTGAATATCAAGTGGGTGTGATTGAAAGGCAGATTATGAGAACATGATCGAGGAAATAAAGTGCCTACAGTCTACAATGTGCCTACTATGTACTCTTTGCCAGCTTTAGTTCGTTGACCTTCACACCCTTCAAGGCCTTTGACAGAACTGAGCTGTACTGTAGGGCGCCTGCCTGACTCCAAGTGGTCCCTGCATTTAGTCTTGCGGGTTTGGAGATCGCACCCTCAATGCAAAACCCCAACAGCCGCGTAGCAAACCCTAGTCAAAAACCAAAGCCTGCCCGGACCTGCATGCCAGGCTAGCCCGGGGTTGAAAAAGTTCGAAGACCCTCTGGTCATCGTGTCGTAAAGCACGCATTCCAATTGAAGGTGCAAGGGGACCCTGCATTTCTGAAGAAATCTGAAGGAAAAAACAAAGTTCTCTTTCCTCTTATGATTTTGTTGTCGCATCTCAGGACATCATGACTCAATTCATATTATGATGGCTGCTCCGATTCTTCAAATCTTGTTCATACAGCGCTGCAGTTCTAACTAGGCGTGAAGATTGGTTGAAGTTGCTGAAGACTCGAGGCTTGTCCATAGTTCCCTCTAAATGGCATAAGTGGCCTATCACTGCCTGTATGCAGGGCACAGATCTTCTGTACCCAGCCCCGGACCCTTCAAAACCTCCCGCAGGAAGTTGCGCAGGCCTTGCAGAGCCTCATCGAAGCCTTTCCGCCTGCTGGCCGCACCTTGCTTTAGGGAACCTCTCCAAACGCCACAGAGTTTAGGGGGAGATAGAGAGTGATAGGGTGTTCAAGTTGGGAATCTGTCAGAAGTTTCTGTATGGCCCAGAGTTGCTTTTGTGCTTCTTTCGCAAAGAAGTGGTCCTTGTCTACTCGAACATGATGTATGATAGTAGAGCCGCCGTCAAGCGAGCAGCTTATTCAAGGGGATCTGCGGCACCTTCGCACGGTGAAGCACTGTCTCAGTTCTGCTTTCATGCTGGAGGCCTGGCATCCCAATAGTAGCATAGATGAGATTTGCCCGCAGAACGTCATCAGGTGCCACTGGGTCCTGAAACATGTTTGAAGCTGCCCCTTGCACATGTTGTTCCCATAGTCAGTGCCATAGCCAGTTGACCATTGCCCAAGGAATGAAGTGGTACCCTTCGCCGCGCAGCTGATTGCAGGGTTGGCCGGCCAGTTCTGTGCCTCGGGCTCAAGACCTTAAACAAGCTTCACCACGATGAGCCTTCAACGTGCCTCTTCAGGGTTTATATAGCGCCCAGAGTTGAGGGGTCAGCTGGGAAAGCACATGCTTTGCGGACTTCAAATTACCCTCAAAGGATTCACTTACTAGTCTCCTGAACAGTGCGGTAGTCGCAGGTACATAGCTTGATTTCAATCTCAGCAGAGACGAAGAGATCTTCCAAAGGTCGGTACACAGCGCTAAGGGTCCAACATTAACAAGTCCAATGGGGTCATGGATGTTTGCTTTTAAGCACACTTGCAGCTACTGCGGAGTGCTTAGCATGCAGACCCTTGAGTGGCGACCAGAGTTTGCTGAAGCTCCGGGCACACAGACACCTCTAGCTTTACGTTGGAAATTCCCATTGCTCTACTTGTGAGGCCTGATTCGTCAGCGTATGCGAATCTAAAGCATGACCGATACCACATATTGAGGGAAGAAAGTACAAGAACAGCCGGAGCATTCGCAAGAACTCCAACGAATGACTGCGGCTAGTCACGGGCAATAATGCAGACGGCTGAGCATTTCGTAAGTTGTTCATTCCGCTCTAGATTTTCATCCACCACAAGAGCAGAGTACTCAAGAACACGAGTTATTCAGGCGCAACTTCAAACCCCTCAACCCCAACTCCCAACATACGATAGCACCTGACCACAAGGTGTCACACCGAACACCCATAGCTTAAAACCCGTGTTAAGAGTTCTGGGTTTAGGTTTGTACGTTCCTTGGTGCAGGGCTACGTCAGGGTTATGGGGCTAGTGTGTAGCGGGAATGGGTAAGTCTGGGCTGGGAATGGTTTTTGCGGGAAGCATAAGGAGGTTGCAGGTGGTGCCATACGGGGGTAGCAAGGGGGCTTTGGCCCCTCCCTCCAGTAGCCGCAGCCGACGTCCAGGCAGCTCAGATGCCTTCAGGAAGTGAGGCCCGGATGTGGCCATTTTTGGGGAGGGTTCTGTTACGTAGTACAAGAAGGAAGGAAGTCAGGCACCAAAACAGACAAACTTGCAAATAAGTTAGACAAGGAAGTGACTAGGACCTAGGAGTGATAATGGTTTCCATTTCCTTTTCCACTATCCCTATATAACCCCAATATATACTCCGTACAACCCCCTGTATAACCCCCAACATAGTTGTGACGAGGTCAACTTGTGGAACAGCGGAGCGATGACGATGATGGCGAAAATGAGCTGGGGCCTTGCACAACTTGCACATCGGCAGGGCCTGGCTGTTTCAAGGGGAGGGGCGGAGTTAGGGTTTTGGGGCTTCAGGTTTTGGGGTCTAGGGTTTCGGCGTTAGTGTCTAGGAGTTTGGGCTTTCTAGGCCAGTTTGCCTAGGCATGATTTCCCGATTCCGTGCTGCCAATGTTGACATTTTGGGCATGGGCCGCTTGCACTTGTTTCGTGGCAGTCGCGGTGCCCACCCTACGGCCGTGTTAATGACAACCTACAAAAAGTAGGTTTTGAGTCCCTGTCGTACTGCCGTCATGATATCATGATCATGATGAGAATGCCAGGTGTGGGGGGATAGAGGTAATCGCCTTGATGCGAACAAGAACCTTCCTTACCTGAATCAATGCATGGAATGGGCACGAATTCCCCGGCTCCAGATTCAGCTGTTGCGACTGGTTAGTCCTGCTCTTGTATAGACTGTTATGTTGCCCATTACTGCGTGAGCTGCTATCGGTCCGAGTCTGGATTGTGTACAGAAGTCTGGGAATGTGGCACCCTGCACGCTGAAACGTCTGCCCTTCAATCATATATCGCACGGCCTCCAAACATCCATCATACACCGGAAGCCCTACACCCTAGAGTCTCCAACTAATCTAGAGCCACGGAAGGCACTCTTGTCGCTGTCACCATGACTCTCAGGGTTCAGGTGGAAACCTCCTCCCGCCATCAATACCCACTGCTGTTAAATCAAGTGCTTTACATCCGCAACTTTCGTATGTTGTTTCAGGCTACAGTAGCTTGGATAACTTCTAGATTGGGGCGGTTGTCAACTATCCCCGTACTCCTAGGCCCTGAAACCTGACATATGACATGTGCTTGTTCTTGGCAGTGGATTCCTTATCTTCCTGGGAAGAAACTGAGAGGAGAGGACCGTCCCTAAGCCCAAACAGGAAGCCCAAAGCCCCAAACTCTTAACCACCGAAGCTGGGACCCAAAACCCCAAGCCCTAAATCCTAGACCCTCCAGCCCTAAGCCCTGCATCCTACATACGCTAAACCCCTAAACCCTAAACCCCGTATGTTCAGGATGCCAGCTGCCGGCTCGCTTGCGACCATCGTCACGGCCGCTCACCTGGCCTCACAACTTCTTGGTGGGGGTTTAGTAGAGTGTAAGGGAAGATGCTATATTATAGGGTTTAGGCTTAGTAGGGCACAAGGGAATATATGAGGATGAGGGTTTAGGGCCGAGGGGTAGTAGGGAATAAGGGAATATTCTATATCATAGTGTTTAGGGTTTATGAGGGTTAGTGAGGAATAGCGGGATTATATTCCCTGGTTCCCTACTAACCCTGAGTAAGACTTGGGTTGAAAGGCTATAGCCAGGGTAACCCGAGGTCGCTTTGAGGTTTTTACCGGGATAACAGGGTTTATAGGGCTTAGGGTTTCGGAGCCCTGCACCTAAACCCTGCACCGCTTTGTTGAAGACGGGGCCAAGGTAATAGACCAGGGACCCGGGAAACATACGCAAATAAGGAGACTGATTTTAGGAGCCCCTGGAGAAATAGGTGTATGGATTGTTTTGGGATGCTGCAGGCACTTACGGTTGCATCTAGGTCACCAAGGACCATGTTCAAAAATCCATGAGGCATGCAGCATGGGAAGCAAGGTGCATCTGTTGTGAGCCGTGAGAGTACCCAGAGTCGACGGGTCGGGGCGCATGGCTTGTGTGTAGGGCCATCGGACTTTGATCTCCACACATTCCTATCTGTCATCAAGTGTCAATTCGTGGTCAACTTTCCTGTCCTTGCATGCTTGAGCTGGAGTCCACCTCAGATTCTCTTTCTGATTGACTCATTGACGTTGAATCCTTACATACTCCTCGAAAGAGTTGGGTTTACTGGGCTCTAGTAAGTTGATTGAAAGTGGAAGAATTTGGGTTCAGCGTGTCCGGTCACATGCTAGAGGCATTCCGGCTGTGAAGCCTTGTTTGGAGGACGCCGGGAGTTCAAATTGAGAAGTGGCGTCAGTGGCAGTAGCCCTCACATATTCTGGGTTCTGCAGGATATGCTCCATCAGCAGTACCGCAAGGCCAGAGAAGCTCAAAAGTGTGGTTCTTCTAGATACCCGCCCCAGAAAAGCCTGCCTTGCTAAAAAGACGTTGAGGATACTTTCGCTTACCCAAAGCATTGTAGATCCCCTCATGTCCGGGCATATTTCCTTTTATAGTCTTCCGATCATCCTTTTTTCAATGGAAGATATTTACAAGGTACTGCAAGCCTGCACCGGGCTGCAACATCCAGAGGACTTGATGCTTTGTGCTGTGGCAGTGGGCGTAGGGGTTTGGGGTTGAGCGTTAGGGTTCCGGGTGTGAGGCTTTCGTTTGGGGTTTAGGGTTAGGGTTTGGGGTTCAGGCTTTGGGTGGAAGGTTTTGTGGTTTTAAAGGCTTAGCGCTCCTCTAAGATTTGGGGTTTAGGGGTTCAGGTCAAGGTTTGAAGGGGGAGTGGGTGCAGGGGGCTGTCAGCCCTTTGGTCCTGAGTAGTCCAAGGCTTTTGGGGACAGACACGCTTCGTGCAATCATGTTGTTTGGGCTGGTCACTGGTCTTTGCATGTATTTGGGTATGGAAACTTGGGGTGGTACATTGCCTGTGGTGTATCCTTACGGTCTTTCCCCTGCTTGCACTGTCCGTGCTCTTGGTAAAAGCTACCTGCTACCCGCAGGTCGACTACACGTGATAGGGTAGTTTCTAAAAAGTATCCTGCTTAGCCTTTGAGGGAGACACCTAAAGTCCCACACCACACATCCTTAGAGTCCCTACTGGCCACCTTTCATGAGATTCCCTTCTCACGCTTATAAGCGCCGTGCGCTTGTTAGCCCACGCTGGCTCACGATCCAGCTGCGATTTGCGCAGCTCAGGATCTACAATTCTGTTTAAGATCTGACAACACTGCGCACCTGCACTGCGAGCACAATGTTACGTACAATCGTAGCTTCCACTATTGAAATTATGTCAAAGAATCGTTTCAGCGCCCAACGACTGACAGGGCGGTCAAAAGTATTTCAGAAGGGCCCGCCTCAGTTCCTGAACCTCTAAACCGAACATGTTAGACGCTCCCTTCGAAGCTCGGTTTAATCAACTCAAGACCTGGTGAAAGTCCACATAGAAAGCAGACCCTAAGCCCCATACTCTACCAACCAAGACCCAACCTTACAACCGCACCCTACTCACCAAACCCTTAAGCCCAACACCCAACCCTTAACCTTGCCAGCCAAAGCTTAAACACAAACCCTAAACCCTACAAACCAAACCTTAAGCCCAAAACCTTGCAAACCCCAACCCCAGACTCCACAAACCAAACCAAAACCCTACGAAGCCTAAACCCCACAAATCACACCCTAAACCCTTGAAAGCTGTCTTTGTGCTTGACATGGCCGCCGGCCCTCTGCGCCTCTTCGTGCGTGATGCCCGTGGCCAGGACAGGCCTTTCCTACTGATAATTGGGATGTGGGGTTGAGGTGTCACAGTTTGGCATAAAGGTTTTAGGCTAATCATGGGATTTGATGGCTGAAGGAGTGAAGCACCAGGTGTTCTTGTCATCGGCAGGGCTGGGTTAGAGCTTAGACGTTGGGAGTTGCAGAATCAGACTTGTGGACGCGCAACGTGGAGTTTTGGAGCTCGAACGTTTAAAGTTCAGGGTCTGCAGCCAATTCGCCCAGTACCAGTTTAGGTTTCACAGCTTGCACATGTGTGCAAGAAGGGATGATGAGATCGAGCACAGCGAGATCGCTAGGAAAGATTGCAAAGGCACTGACCACAGGATCTCCGTGAGCTTGTTGAATGGTCCTCATTAGAAGAAGCCACAGAATTCAAGTAGGTCTCGTATCCGTTGGCGCCAAGATGTTTCGCAATTGCTATGTCTCCAGCACAGGATGACAACGCGGATGTGCTCTATGCGCATCCGCAGGCCCCTGTGGAGAAGCCCGGTGGAGCCATTCATGATGGTTACCAACAGTCTTTAGCTGTAGTATATGGATATAGCATGTTCTGTCCAACTTATTGAAGATCTACGAACCTAAACATGGTCATGCAAGATCTTTATTTCTTCGCCCGAAGCCTTAAACTCAAAACGCCTCAACTCCAAACTCCAAACTCTGAACCCAAGACTGCATTGAAACGTCACTTCCTGAGCATATGAGCTATAGTCTAGATTCCTTGAAGGGGCTTAAAAAGGGGCCTCACATAGGGTTCCGAAAAAGGCTTAAAAAAGGGAATGCTAGTACTACCCCTACAGAACTCTCTCTCTCTCTCTCTCTCTATTATATATATATTATAGCAGTTTCCATTTCATTTTCCATGTTCTTTTCCATTTGATTCTCCGGTGTTGGGGTATATATAACCCCAAACTCTAAACCCAAATCTCTAAACCCTAATCCGTATAATCCCTAAACCTTAAACCCTGAAGCCTAATCCCATGTAACATCAAAACTGAACAGGAGCCGGTGCCTCGCCTCGTCGCCTCGGTGCCAAGGGGCGGGCTGTCAGTCGCAAGGTGCAAGGTTTAGAGCCCCCTTAAGTAGATAGAATATGGGGTCAAAGCCATATTCTATCTACTTCAGGGGGACTATAGAGTTTGGGGTTTTAGGATGGGGTACATTTGGGAGCACATTTTGCAATATCCCTTAATACAACATGCCAGATGATCAAGTTTTCGCCCGAAGCAGCCAGCTGCGAACTTCTGGTCGTGTTTCAGACACCAACAGCCTCACCAGTTGCGCAGATGCACGCAGCTATGCCATGGAACACTGGAGTATGCTTTGGCTGTGCTTTTGCTTTGCGTGCGGTATGGTTGTCTTCATGGGTTTCTATGGTTCTTTAGACGTATATTTTGCTCGCTGCATACCTATGATGGCTTTCTCCAGGGGACGACGAAGGGATGTCATGTTCCAATGTTGCCTTGAAGATTCAAAATCAGAAGCATGTCCAGCAGGCCGAAAATGGAGACAGGAACCCCAAAGCTGCTTGTGGCATGTGATTGTACTCATATTATACATCCAGTTTGCTGGGACAGCAGAAGCTGACATGGTGACTTCAGAAGGAAGATTTCGGGAGCTGGGAAATCCAGGTTTCTGATTTCGTGGTTGCCGAGGTTGTTTTGCAAAGGTCCGTAAGACGATTTCTCGGACTTTCCTGAGGAGGAGAGGCTTAAGAGCTCTGATTCGCCAGCATCAAGGAAGATTGAAGTTTGTGCAGCTGACGCAGCCTGAAGGTTTCAGGCAGCATGTTGATGATGTTGTCACCCCTCGCTGGGGCATGTCCAGGAAATTAGGGTTCAGGGATCAGTTCGATGAGTTCGGTGCTGCTTGAGGGCTCTGTTGAACGGGGTTCTAAGTCAAAAGGCTAAAGGTTTTGGGGGGCATCGTCTTGGATGTTCCTACTCGGAGGCCACTTGCTGCCAGCGTCTCAGACAAAGTGTGGATCTTAAAGCAAAAGTCGGGGTTGACAGAAGGTAGCAAAGGCGACCCAAAGAGCTAGAATCACGTATGGGGTATATTGGGTTACTAGAGTGTTTCAATGTCGCATGAAAGGATTACAAGGGATGATATTCCTAAACGGCTAAAAGACAAGGCGTCTGCAGCACTACTTCTACGGTGAAGCCGCGTCCTGCCACAAAACATCCTGCATGGCATGGAGGCTTTAAATTTGGGATAAGAGGCTCGTGTGATTCTAGGAGACAGGTGCTGCGGCCACCATGAATCCTAAATTCAGATGATGCGCTGAAGCCTGATCCTTAGACGAGACGCTCCAAAGCCTTGAACACTCAGCCTGAAACTGAATGCCGAAGCCTTACCGTAGTCGGAAGAGAGGCTCGCAGATCGATTGCGGGCTCTTCTGGGCGAGGAGGTTGGGCCTTGCGGGCGGACTGCTGGTGTTGCTTCAGATCTGGGCAAATTATAGTGACCTTTATTGTAGGTTCTATGTGGTCTACCACTTCCGGAGGTTTCTGGAAATTCTTCTGGCTCAGCGAAGGATTGTCCGTACCATAGCTTTAGTTGGGTTTTGTCTACTCGTCGTAGGTTTTACAGGTTCTCCGCAGTTTCATCGGGCTTTTGATGGGGTCTTGCTCCATGGGCCGTTCAGGCTCACGGGAATTTTGGTGGGCATGTACAGACGACCTCCAACGGTCCCCGTGTGCACTGAGCATCTGGGCGCCCCATTGCCCTTCTTCTGATGCTGACAGCTGCCCAATACACATTTTTCCTTAGTCAAGCACGGATTAACCGAGCTGCACATTTAGAACCAAATATTTGGAGCCTTTAGGATTCCCAAGTACTCCGAACCCTTGTAACCCCCCAAGTCCTAGTATGATTCGCAAAGAAGCCCTTTGAAAACAACATCCTTAAGAGCCACCACGCCGAACTTGAACCTACGAGGAGTAAAACTGTGTGGGAGGGTCAGGAAACCCTATAGCATGTGGCATCCTATGCTTCCTTATCTATGATCCCTAGATGATGTGACCTTACTCAGGCGCGACCAAGCCTGTCTGTGGCCGGCGAGCTGCTGGGCCAAAGCACGGTTGCACGGAGCGTGGCCAAGCAGCACCACGGGGGAGTGTAGGGTTGAGGGACTACGGACGATGTGGCAGAGGGTTGCGAGAATGGACCTGCGAGAATAGACCTCTGAACTACAAGCGTGGTAGTGGCAGAGTTCCAGGGGGAGACTGAATTAAGAGGCTTTGGCAGCACGCCTTTACCTGAAAGTTCGCAGTTGCATTCCCATGACAGTAAACATGCGGCTCTTAGCTTCAAACCCCCGCTGTCCACCAGCTGCGTTTCACCCTCGACGTCTGTCTATCCATCGAACAGGTCTTTTCTCGAACAATGGTGTTGTCACTATTAGCGTCACTCATCGCTACTGTTAGTCCTGTTAATCTCACGATGATTATCTAACCCTCGTAAAGGATTATGTTTTATTCTTCTGCGAAGTTTCATCTGTCAGTGTCAGGACTTGCCTTAAGTCAGTATACTCCGAGTCCCTATCTCTGGGTTGCTATCACATTGCCTGCAAGTCTATTTGTTTTTACCCTAAGCCTTACCTACCACTACGCATTTTTTTGCTTCGCGAAAAGCTGAGGTCCTCCGCGACGGTGCTGTCGTCGACCTCGTGGCCGAATCGTGTGCCGAGAAGGCCAAGAAACAGATCCAGGTGCTGTGGAATTTTGGCCTCAAAACTGCTTCTACCGAATCCTTATAATGCCCGTGTAATGCCCCTATACATGATCGTTGAACCCAATCTGGTTTCCATATGGGAGGTAGCTAGGGGATGAAGACACGGGAGCTGTACATGGATCCTTGAACGGTTTATACGGATGCTTACATGAGCAGTTCATAGGAGCGCTTTTTCTAGAAGCTAGAGCGTGTAGAGTTTATAGGATGTACAGTTTTCCCATTTTCTCCATTGGGATTTTGGCTCAAGAGGTTTTTGGTGTATTCACAGATTCGCCTACGCATCTGAACAACAGCTGTAATGTGAGCTCTGTGTGAATAAGTGCGAGCCCCTTTAAAAGCCATGCACAACCAAATCCGCGTTATTAGAAGCCAGGATCCCAAAAAGACCACCGTCTTAGAGGCGCTAAGCTCTACCTACACAATCAGCGCTCCGCCTTTAAAGTTGCCTTTGACATCCTTTGACTAATCTGGCTCAAAAACAATGTCTTCAAATCTAGGGGGTTTTACCAATGTCCAGCTTCTTTTAATCTCTTACTTGGATCAAAGCCTCTAAACCCCTGAGCCCTGAGAACTGAGAACCCTAAGCCCTGAAACACAACCTGCCAGGAATCCACTGGGCAGCTAGCTCCGGCTTCAGTGGAGCTGTCCAAGAAAGCCCAGGAGGATGACGATCTGGGCGAAGGGTTTAGGGCACTGTTCCTGGAGAAGCTTTGGCTTGTGGAAGAGGGTGCAGAGTGTATGAGGGTGTAGGTTGATAGGATGTTTCAGAGTCAATGTTGAGGGTTTAGGACACCAAACCGATACAACTGGCAATCCTGGAGAGCTGCCGATTATGTTACAAGATCTGTCAGTGTCGCTAGAAGTAGCCTAGCAGGTAGTGTACATATGTATAGTGGGAGAAGGTGCTAAGCTTGTGGCAAGTTGTCCTCACTGTTCTCAGTAGTATGTCATGTCTGGAGCCAGAGTGGGAGTGCAATGTAGGAAGAGCAGATAGGCGAGGAAGGGGAGTAGCAGGAGCTGCTTTAGCAGTAGCGGCTGCAGTAGCAGTATAGTAGCAGTAGTAGTGGCTGTAGTATTACTATTCGTGGTAGCACTAGTTATGACATGGAACCGTGCCCTGGCCACCTACTCCCCACCCGGCCCGAAACCCGGGTACACCCTAAGATCTCAGAAAGCAGATCGGCACAGTCATGAGATACCTTGAAGGCTCCACCCTCGAAAGCGTTGACACGGGCACCGCGAATGGGCTTCTTGTGCCCGGCATACAAATGGCAGGTTTCTCATAAAAGCGTTAGAGGGTGTTCGCCTGAAAAGGCGGTAGAGGGTGTTCGCCTGAAAAGGCGTTAGAGGGTGTTCGCCTGAAAAGGAGTTAGAGGGCTTTCGCCTGAAAAGGCGTCAGGGTGTTCGCCTGAAAAGGCGTTAGTTTGTGTTCGCCTGAAAAGGCG
>CAJNIZ010026002.1:170682-180698 GCA_905231905.1 Symbiodinium pilosum | reverse complement strand
CCGTCCTTGAAGTCAAAACCTTGTAAAACGATAAGAGTAAAAACAGACGATAACGGCGAAACTTTGTAAAACGATAAGAGTAAAAACAAACGATAGCCGGATTAAGGGTCATTTAAATGGGTGGGGGGTTTTCATCACCCCTCAAGTGGGATTCGCCAAGTTGGAAAGATACCTTCCCTTCTCAAAGCTGTTTCAAACACATTGCCGATGTCTGGAAGGTTCCAAGTCCTTTATTACTCGAAATCTGTCAACTGCTCCTGATCAGTTCAGGTCCCATGAGTTTTCGGCAAGCCTGACATGCAGAAAACAACTAAGTCAGAGTGGCAACCCATCAAGCCCAAAACACATCCCAACAATGTGTGGGTTCCCCCCAAATCAAAAACAAGTCCAGCTTGCTCCCGCAAGAAAAGATTGGGCGCCTTCGAGAAACAGCAATGCAAACACGGGGGCCTCTGCCAGCTTGTGCGTTGCGCTTGCTCTTTGCATCATCAAGTAGCAGTCTGAGTGTTGCCTTCCGAGAAGACTCTCAGAAAGTTGTCGGCAATTACTTGCTTCTGTGAGATAAGGCTACGGCTACGGCGGGCTAAGAATAGGGCACGGCACTCGGCGTTGGACTTTCGAGCTTGGGGCTGGACTTGCTGGTGATTAAGGGGGAGTGGGAGTCTGGATCCCCATCATCATCTCTACTCCCCTGCTCCCCCGCAAGCGCTAGCAATCGGAAGGCAGTCTGGGGCATCTTTTCAGAACACCCCACGGGAAAGCTTTTTCTTGTTGTACAATAGTACAGAATACGACAATTGGCAAGAAATGGACAATGGAATGGAAGGTGGGATCCGACATTCGTTGATGTTGATGTACTGTGAGGAAGCCTTATGTTTTGCTTACATGCTGTTTCTTGCAGCTTTCTGAAGAGGAGGCTTCAAATGTGGGCCCGACAGCCACAACCAAAAAAGGCAGCCGCTGTTGGAATCGCACAGCATGCTCCGGATTTGAGATTGTGCGCGGATGTCAGAAGTTGGCATCCCTTCCAGAGACCAAGTTAGTCAACCATGTCCTGGTCATGAGCGGCACCAAAAAGTTACAGGCGTTGGAGAAGCCAATGAATCTATGAACAAGAATGTACCAATGTGCACACCCCAGATGGCTTTTACCTGATTTGAAGAAGAGATGAGAGACTGGAAGTAGCTCAGAGGAGTGATGATGGTAGACCAAGATGGTCAGATATCACCTCTCCCTCCATTTGGTTTCTCCTATGGTCAGTCAGCACGCAATTCTGTCCTTGGCCTGACAAGCATCCTGCCCAAGAAGCACTTGAGCTCGGGGCTTCCCGAAGGTATTTGTGTAATACCTCACAAATTCCATCAGTTCTGCGCAATGTTTCCATGACGTATGCTGGTCCTGACGTAGTCCCTGCGCAATCCCCCCGCAAGACCATTTTTTCCAACTTTCATCCTGTCCGTCTTTGTTACACAAGCTGCGCTGTCCCTCCATCCGTGCCTTATAGCCTTGCAGCCCTTGTCCAGCGGATGTTGCTTTTCACGAACTACGGCCCAGTCGCGGCTAAGGTCCGAGCCCTTTCCGGACTGGCTGAAGGAGGTCGGAGAGTTTGGGTGCTTGAAAGGGACCCTGTGGGAACGTGAGGAATAAGAATTGCATTGTATAGTTCCCTCTGGAAGGTTAGGGTGTATGAGAGCAGAGGGCTTATGATTGATGCATGCACTCTTTCCATGGGATGTAGAGCCTAGGATTCGAGATTTCGGCTTGAGGTTTTCAGTCCTTCGTGCGGCATGTTACTCATTTTTGGTGTCTAACCTGGCTGCAGTAACTACCCCGCCTACACTACCGTGAGCAGACTCAGCCCAAACACCTCCTGGCGCCCAGACTTGGACGCCCAGCCGAAAAGAACCTGCATCAAATCGATGCGTGGGGCATCTTCACCGTAAGTGGCAGCAAAGTCTGCTGTAAACGTGAAGTTGTCAAAGCGTCCGTCCTGCCGCAATATGTCCAAGCTTCAGGTAACCGCTGTCTGCATGCCTCTCTGCGGGTTCCCTGAGGAGAAGGACATGGGTCGCGTCATAGTCAGGCCGTTTAGGCCCTCACATCTCGATTCAAGTAGGCATATTCTCAGTATACCTTGCAGTCTCCTGAGAAGGTTGATACACACATGGACACATGGCTGCAGAACTCTATTCTGATTTGTGGGGATTCTGTGTGACAGGATCTGGGCTACAGTTTTGGCATGTGGTAGCTGGCGTACCAGAAACTAGATAGTTGTTTGCAATCTAGAACTCCACACTTCCACGATACCACGCAGCGCCGAGCTTAGGCGGAAGGAAATTAGTGCCCCAATTTGGGTTTGTTGTGGCTCTCAGTGTGAGTAAGCCGGCCACTCATATATTTACCTGCACAAACACTGCTTCCGAGATGATAACTGCTCCAGTATGGCGATTCCTTGCGGTCGATTAGGTATTGGGGAGTGCGCGCACGTGCGCTGTTTAAGTTTAAGTGATCAAGCCTTGAGGCCAATGAAGAGGGCTCGCCTGATTTCAACTAGTGTGGTGCAGTTGATCCTGGCACAAGGCACAGCGTGCAATCACAAGGCCATGGCCATCTAAGATCTGCTCGGAAGCCTCGAACAGATTTCAAGTTATTGGTCACAGCATTTCAGGGGAGCCTGTAGCTGTCGACCCGAAATCTCAGAGTCTGAGAGCCTGCGTTCCAAACCCTTGTCCGAACAGCGCTGCTCTCCGGAGGATGAGAACCTAGGAACCCTTCCCTTCATAATGTTGAAGGTGCAGTGTAGCAAGCATCCTGAGAAGATGCAACGCACAATCAGCTGACGCATCTTTACTTTGTCCAAGAAGTCGCAGTAGAAGTGGCAGTAGAAGTGGCAGCAATGGCGCAGTTCTGGTTGCAGTAGCGGTGACTATGCTGTCAACCGTATGGATGACGACTAACAGCACTCATCCTGTGTCCTGGGCGGTGAAACCAAGCTCTTCGACCTAAGCTGCCAATGTTCAAGGTTTCTTGAACCCCCCCTAATTCTTCCAGGACTGGCCAGACAGCTGCAACTTGAACCTTGGTCGCATGGGCAGTGCCTAGTTTGTTGGCCCGAATGGACCTGTATAAGGCAAGCTTTGTCCAATTTCAAGTGAATGCCTTCGGTGATGAATAGTTCCTGGCCAGAGTTGTGCATGGCATGTGCAGAATCAATACAAACGCCTTACGAAGTTGTTTCCCATGTGGCGTGTGATATGTGCGAAGACCTTGAGCGTTCTGGGTCTTGTCGCCTGTATCTTGCTGAGTCTAGAATTTGGAAGGCGAAGGAGACAGGGGCGTGCTCAGCGCCTACAACGACTGAGGGGTGAACTGAACCAACATGCACTTCTCCTGCACATGCATCATAAATATTGAAAAACCAGCTAGAATGTTTTCAGAGGAGTTATCTGGAAGCCTCGGACCACAGGCCTTAAATCCCAAAACCTCAACGGCTTGCAAAAAGGGTTCCCGTCTCATCCAAGGAACCTCTACGAGGATGGCGACCACTCGGTCGGTTGGCATGCAGACGACGAATTCTTGTTCCAAGGCATGGCCGCAGAGTTCTGACGTTGACATCGATGTGTTTCTTCAATGCCCGGGTGATTTCTGCTTCGCCTCTGCCTATACTACCAACGCTAGCAGCGGTGCAAGTAGCTATGTGCGTCAAACATTGACGCATGTTGTTGATACGATACCTTGGCTGCGCACAACATTTGTTTGCGAAGTACTTCTCAGGGATAACAGTCATGAGAGTTACCAGTAGTCCTCAAAGCGAAGTATTGCTGTACTTTGAGTACGTACCCTTGCCAATGAGTATTGCGGTATACACAATTATTGCTATGTGTGGGTCGTTCCAGAGGATATCGCATGGGGGAGGGGGGGCTCATGCCATTAGGAAGCCTGATCCCTGGTACTTTTTTTGATCTATCATTTTGCGCATTTCCGGCGGTTTATTTGGTACCTCGGAAGGTAAACCTCCATTAAGCTGGAGGCCTGGGTGGAGGATCCCTCCCAAAGCCCATCGAAGCCTATGTGTCGCAAGAAACTTTTCTTTCTTAGATGGAGCCAGGTCGTTGGTGATGAGTTGCCTGATGAAATCACACCGAGAGACTGGGATGCGATGATGTTGGTGAACCCTGGGTAGGATGCAGGTTGAGACCCCAAGACTCTTTCCCTGGTGACTGCGTTGGAGTCAATACCAGTGTGCCGGACGGAGGCACGGCACGATGGAGGGGAACATGTAAGCCCATCCTTGCCCTAAATCATTTTTGATATGAGCTTTATGCAAGCTGCCTCTTCCCGTCCTATTCCCTTTAATCCCCAAAGGCAACAGTGATTTTAGATCGACCTGGCCTTGCTGCTACCCGCAGCCTGCGAAGGCAAGTTTACCGACTGCCTCATCATATCTCTGCCCCCTGGCAGCCATGAAAAGCTTGTAGTTACCTGCTGCCCTTTATTCAGCTTTGGGCCTGGCTTCAGGACTCAGCAGAATCAGGGCAAAATCTTTCATAGGGCCCCACTGCCCAGGTCCACCATTCCGTGCAAGAGGGGGTGCGGGGGTGAACGAGGCTACATTTGTAGGTTGGAGATGCCCTCCCCTAGTTGAACACCCGTTTTGGCTGCAAGAAAAACCAACCTGCGCTGTAGATGTGAGCAATGCAAACCTCAGACTGCGAAGATGTGATTTTGCTGACTAGTGGTTAGTAGGAAATGAGGAAGTCTATTATAGAGGAACTATACAGGGAGTATACTCCGTTACTCCCTACTAACCACCAGCAAGTAAAATTCCACAATCTTGAAGGCCGCAGAGCTGCCACGTAGAGCACAGGTGAAGGAACAGTTACATGTTGCTACGTACGGCCGTTCTGATCCTCTGCCTCTGGCTTTCTCAGTATAATCCGAATCCCTAAGCCTGAGGCCTGTGTGTTTGCATGGTGTACCCTCAACCCAGCTGCTTCTTTGCAAGGTCACTGGGAGGCACCCGCTGGTTTGAGCTAAAGGCGCCACGGCCGGTCCTGGAAATTCAGTTTTCAGATTGCACGCTCTTGTGGTAGAAGTAGTGGTGCCAGAATATGGCATAATAGATGCAGTGTTCCACTGATTGTCCGAATCCTGCATGGCAAGTGTGGAGGATCTGGAGTTCCGTTGAACGTGAAAAATCCTACAAAATTAACCTTCAGATCTGACCTTGCCAGTCTAAATCGGCCAATGGTCTAGCCCGAACTCCTCCCCGACACTGATAGACGGAATCAATCTGAACCCGGCTTAGCTTGAAGGTGTAGGATTCCCGCCCCAAGCCTTCAAGTCTAATCCCATGAGTGCCCCACTGGCTGTTTTTCAGCCCCTAACCTACAGTTGAGGGTTTTGAATCATTTGCCTGAAGTGCCTTCCGGCGACTTACTCCTGAAGGGTATGAGCAACTTTGCATTCATCCCAGAAACATACCTTTCATGTATCAGTTACATTCGCCCCCGTTGGGTCCTTGGATCCTCAAAACTAAGTAGCTTGAAGCCCCCAATTCAGGGACTCCATATCCTGAATGCTAAAGCACACTATGAAGCTAAATTCCTCACCTGAGATTCTGTATGCCTTAAGGTCGAAGCGCGAAACTCTTTAGACGAACCCCTGAACCCAAACAACCTGGACCTGAAAACCGAAACCCTTGCAAATGGCTGTTGTGTGGTTCATGTTTTCCAGTAGTGTTTCTTATTTTGCAGCAAAAGACCGCGGCAAGCCAAGAAAGGAACTGGGTGGTAGCCTCTGCGTAAGACCCAGAGTTTGGTTACACGATTGGTATGTTAGCCGTGAACCCACAGTTTGGAGCCCTGTGGCACGGCTCCAGACCTCCTCAGAGCCCTTCGAGATGCACCGGGTGCTGTTGAGATCAGGCAGAGAGACTTTCCAGGGCTCTACAGGGTCAACAAGGTTCTCCTGGAGCATGTGCAGGGTATGTAGTGTTGTTTCGTGCGGGGCTTGGGCTCGAGGGCTTAATATTATCTGATGGCTTGGGACAACACCTTAGCCAGGAAGCCTTCAACCAACATTTTGGCGAGAACATGTCTTGGGCGCGTGTTTCTAATCATCATGCTGACGAAGCCGCTACTGAGCGGGCAAAATGGCTGAGCAAACAAGCCGTCTATGACACGTGGGGGCAAATCAACCAATGGACGGACAACAGATTGTTTGCCTTGCAGAAGCATTTGATTCCTCGAGTGCGTTCCATTTTGGAATCTACTAGTCTGGCGCGTCCGCGCACCAACGCCCGAAACCGGCCACGAAACACGCAATTTTGCAACATCTTCGGATTACGTATCCGCATCATTGTTGGAGTTATGGTTGTCGCAATCTCACGGCCTGGTGTGACTGCTGCGGGGTCAGACTGAAACTCGCTGACCACCGTGACAAACTTTCAGTCTTAGCCCGACAACCTTGCCTGCGCTCCTCAATCGACCTCATTCCCATGGGAGTTCACTTCACTCATGATTTCCGGTTCGTTGGTTTTCGACAGGGTTGGCGGTGTCGTTGCGGTTTACATCTTAAAGTGCACTCGCGGAATGAGGCATGGACTAGAGCGGCTAGGGGCTGTAAAGCTCACTTTTAATCTGTAGACTAAACCTGGCTTTGCCGTGTTGCATCTCAAAAAAAAAGGCTTGGGACAATGACGTCACAACCCCGTTTAAGGAACATGGTTGGAGGTGTTGAAATTGAAGAGATCAAATACATGGCGCGGAGTGTTCATGACTTCTTGCACGGTGGACCGGATTTAAGGGGATCCTCGGCTTTTCGCAGCACACTGCGTATACCCCCGGACCTGTTTTGTTGCCTTCCGGACGATGGGACTTGATACTGGGATGTGCGGAAGCCGAATGATGAAGCTATCCTGGACCGAGACCCTGGAGCTTGCCCACCCCTTACTAATCAAGGCTCAGCGCGTTAGTTTGTCGAAGAACTTTGGGTGCTTTGCTCGCTAAAGTTTTGGAACCGAAGCTGCACAGCACATGATTACTAATATTTGAAAGTCTCAGTACGGCTTATGCAGGCAGCTCATAAGGGCAGAGGCTCTATGAAGGCTTGCGCTGCCCAACACACCTGAAAGCAGGTCTCAGGTCTTAGCCTTCAAGACTTGGCATGCATTTTGCGTGCGCGAAGCTTGAATCTCATCAGAGCTACATCCAATCCTATCAAGCCCCCAACGTTGCAAAGGCATTCATCTTCATGCAACTTTTGCGAGATGCAAAATGCAGGTGACCTTTGCACCATGGAGGGCCTGATGCAAAAGCATTACTTGCACCGAGTTCCCAAGGAAGTCGGCTGTTGCAGGGCAAGGGCTAAGGCCTAATGGGGTTTGAACTTCATGGCTTGGACTCACGGTAGCACGCCTCCGGTGCCATGTTTGTCGTTTTAGGGTCAAGCTTGCGGGTTGAAAGTTTGGAGTTGAGGCAGTGGCACAGGCAAACACGGTTGAATTCAGACATCAGTTCTTATCGGAGGTTGGAGAGGCATGATGCTGCTGATGAGAAAACTGCTGCTTCAGATTGAGCTTCACGCCTGTTTTCATATATCTTGCAAGGCGCTGAGTGCACTTTGAGAGAACCACAATATCCTTGGCCATACAGTAGGGTACGAAGTGCGGAGGGGGGGTGAACAGTCAAGGGTGCTTGCCTCCACTGCAAGCCAGGGACCCTTTGGGTTGTGGGACTGATATCGTTGATCCTCAAAGCCTTATACATCAGCACTGATTGACCTTAGACCGTCGTCCGGCGGGCAGTCGTTTACATGAGCTCAAACATTGTCTCTAAGTGTAGTCCACCATATGCAGGACCTTCTGAAGGGAAAGCTGGTAGTGATCCTTCTTGCATCCCTATACAGAGCACATGTGTCTTGAACACCGACGCTTCAATCACCTACCACCTGTCAACATGGAAACACTTACTCCAATCGCTTACCATTGGGGCTAGAGAGCTGAAATATTAATATCCCCCTACCTCAAGGCTTGGAAAGAGGGGATAAACGGCTGTTACTGTGCTGTATCCCCAGGAGCGCCAAAGCTGCGAACCGCGGGTGAACTTGACCTGGTGCCCGGGTTTCGGATTTCACTTGTCAAGCGAGATTCTGATATCATGCCTTTTTTAAATTGAGTCGTATAGGTTTTATGAGGGTACTATGGTACTATGCTTGTTCGGAGGAGCTTATTGCATGGGATTCTGACGGGAATGTATACAAAGTGTTCACGGTATTTTGATATGTAGTCTTGGAGGGGCTTATGTCCAGACTATACAGGTTTTTGGGGTCTAGGAGCGGGCGTAAGCGTTGGCTGGGCTGGTCCTGGGCGTGATCAGGCTTCGTTTGATGAGGTTTTGTTAGCGGCTGCGGAGCAAGTGTTCTCCGCTTATCGTTGGCTGTCGGTGTTACGTTGCTAGTTTAGAAGGAGGGGTCTGCAGGATTTTGAGTCTGGAGACATTTGCGTGCGCAATCCAGAAATTCAAAGGCCATTGACTCTGGTTCTTCGGAGCTTAAAAGCCAAGGCCATTGTGTGAAGCCATGGGCTGGTCCCATGCGTGACATGTCCGGAGCCTCAAGCTCATTATCACCACAGCGCTTAGCCACAAAAGGTGCCCGCAACTCCAGACTTAACTGAAAATCCCCGTGCTACTTTTATGAATCCTACAAGAAGCTGCAAAGGGTCAGCCAGAAGGCCACCCACAGATTCCTGGGAGATTTCAAAAATGAGGTAGATATCTGATTCGCGAAACCCCTAGTTCTAACTCACGAGAAGGATTTGCATGATCCAGTCAGATTTCATGTACATCGCAGGTATCCCTTTAGGCACCTTTTTTTTTGTTATGAGCTCCACTGCCCAACAAGCCTTACGCTAAGCAGAACTCCTTGCGGTGCGACCGAATCCCTAAACCCTAAAACCTGAACTCCATTAAACCTAAACCCTAAACCCTAATTTGGAGAATTGAGGCGCTGGATAGCCAGCCATGAGCCACGGTGTGACCTGCAGCCCACAGTGGATATGAGGCCTTGGGTTCAGGGTGTCAAGGATTCAAGGATTTATGTGGGGTAGAAATGAAGCCTTAGGAGCTGGCAGCCGGCTGCTCCCTGCATTTAAAACAAAGTCATCGCAAGACATGTAATACCGCCCCTAATACCTTCCCTCAAGCTAACAAGGAAACCTCAACAGGGATCGATACATACCAAAAGAAACCACCCCATAACTAAGCCTCAACTTAGACATAGACTTGTGGCCCAGGAAGCGCCCTGCTCCGCCCAATAATGAGGCGAACCCTCGCGCCAAGCGGCCAAAGAATCCTGGCTAAGCTCAGCTCTCTGCAGCGGCTTTACAGTCGAGGGCCTCGGGTTTGCAGATTTGTGCTTAGGTTTCATGGGCTCATGGGTTAGAGGGTTTATAGGGCTTACTATCTGGGGCTTGGAGTTGTGGGTTAGAAATTTGGGGCTGGAAACTGACTCTCACAACAATGACCCAGTNNCTCACCATATCTCACGAAACTACAGCTTCTCATAATCCCAAACCAAAATCAAATCTAATGGCTGACAGTCCCCCGCTACAGTGCTATAACAAACCCTAAAACCCTTACTCCCCATACAGTCAGTCCAAACACGAAACCTTCAATCGTAAACCCCAATCCCTAAACTTCTGAGGCTAGCTGGCGATTGGACCGTGCAAAATGGTCATCTACGGGCTTCATAACTTCGAGACAAGTAAGTGCGCACTGAACAAAAAGAAACGTGTGAGTCCCTAAATGTGATACGAGATCTTCTCAACACATATGGCTACCGCTCAGTATGAAAGGTCCGGAACAAGGGCGAGCGCACATCCCGATCCAGACCACGATCCAGAGCTCCGGATCAAGTCCCCGAATGCCGTTCCAGACCCCTCCGTTCCAGACCATCGAATGCAGTACCTGAAAAGTGATGTGTTGAGCTGGGTGTCCGTTCCATACCCGTTCCAT